>CBVK0103187854.1:598-11186 GCA_900067695.1 Picea abies | reverse complement strand
GCCAAGTGGGCATTGAGCATAAGCACAGTGATGCACAGGGGAACTCTGTCATGAGTTCGTTAGAAAGAAGAACCATTGAAGCATTCTTGATACTCTGTCAAGTGAGGCATGGAGTAAGTGCCAGAGTACATAGAGGGACACTTTTGAGTTCAGAAGAAGGCAGAATCTCTGAGGAGTTCTGTAAGAGGCCCTGCCAAGTGGGCATTGAGCATATTCGCAGAGTTATTGGATACCTAGAAATACTCAGCAATAGGTTGCTTGAGCAGATTGAGTGCCAGGAGGGCATCATAATTCTCCATCTGCAGGAGAGAGAGAGAAGGATCTGTTTCCTTAGAAGTCTGGGTGAAAAGAGAAGCTCAGGAGGAATAACACTTTGCGTGCAGAGACTCTGTAGAGAAAGAGAAGCTCAGGAGGAATAACACTTTGCGTGCAGAGACTCTGTAGAGATGCAGGAGTTAGAATCCTTCAAGGATTTGGGAGTGAAAACTCAAGAGGAGTAGTGCTTTAAGCACATGAAACCATAGCTTCAAGGAGTGCAGAGGCCAGAGAACTCTTGGGAGGAATTCACAGTTTTAAAGATCAGGAGGAACAATGCTTTTGTATTCACAGGAGAGAACTCAGTCGAAGAGTTTGCAGAGAAGAAAGAAGGCAAAGCTTGAGGCCTTTGAGAAATTGGAATTCTTCCAATTCTGAGAAGAAAGCACAGAATCTCGAGAGGAGACACAGTAGCCGTTAGATTAGGCTGAGGAAAAGAGATATGGAACATTGGTTTTCTACATTCAGGGAGAAACAGAGAAAGCACATAGAAGGGACGGATTCAAACTGTCGGATCTTGATCCCAGTACCCGTCAGCCGTTGGATTTGACAAGACTTGTGTGGGATTTAAACCCTCATACAGTGGAGCCGAGGAAGCAAAAGTCCCGAAAAGCATTGGCGCATCAGGATATTGGCATTCGAGATATAGGAGGTCGAGAGGTCGAGAGGTCGAGACACTATAAGTCGTGAAACAACGAAAGAATCGCAGTCGTCAATTTAAGGAAGGACGCATGTTGCATGATCGTCCATTTTTTATATCCGAGCATCGGGACTCATAGGGGAGTTTGACTTCGGGAGTTTTAGCTTCATCACTCCCCCAAAATCCTGAAGGCTGAAGTCCCGGGGAGGAGGATAGTCATTGGATCAACAAGAAATCTCGACCGTTGATCTGGAGAGAGAAGTGCTTGTTTGATTGGCGAGTGGTCATAACTCATGGACACATCGTCGAGAGTTGGAGGGAGGAGATAGAGAAACCAAGCTCCATTTCGGGGTTCGCAATATGAGGAGTCAAGGAAACTCATGGGAGAATCCACGAAAGGAGAAATCACGAAGCGCCAGTGGTCAGATCATTGAGAGCTGACCGTCCATCCATTTGGGACATGTGGCAGAGATCTAGGGATCTCGCGAGCTCGGAGGTTCGTAAGGTAAGAGCCAAGGAGTTGGTTGCTCAAACTCACGAGAGGCGAAGTCGCGAGAAGATCGGAGTCGTCCATATGAAGAGGAAAAGTGGCAACAATCGCAGAGTTGGAGAAGAGACAAGAAATCCAGGATTTAGGTCTTATGAACTCAGAAGTTTGCAGAGTGAGAGCCCAAGCATTGGGTGCTCCAAGTCGCGAAGTCGTGAGGAGCAAGGATGGAGGATAGTCGTTGGATCTGGGTCGCAGGAGGACCGTTGGATCAGGGACCCCAATGCATTTCATGTATTCAGGGGTTCAGAGGTTGAGAGGACCTCGTCTCGACATCCGAATTTGCGAAGTTGTGAATTGCAACAAGGAGTATTGAGGATTTTAGGATCTCGACACTCGGGTGTCGAGGATACCAAGGAGGCATCGCTTGAGGATCGAAATTGCGAAGTGAGAAGATAGCACTAGGGACACATGGCAGAATCATAAGGTGGGCCTATGGAAGAGACGGGTGGACATGTGTCATCTTTTGAAAGAAGTCAATACCCTATTGACCTCTCGTGTCTATGGGATTCGCGAGACAAGGGCCAGGAGTTTGACATCGAAACTCATGAAGTGACGAGAAGCGAAAAGTGCTAGAGTTAGGCCTAACCGGTGGTCACGCGCGGAGGGTGATGACAAGAGAAGGAGCGTACTCGTATTGGCATTTTAGGTATTGTGAGATTTGGAAGCAAGAGTTGGGAGTTTCAACTCACGAACTTGCGAGTGGCGAGTTGTGACAAGTGCCATATCGACATTTTGCGTATCGACACTTCAGGGGTCTAGAGGACAAGAAGTCGAGTGCTTGGGTTGCGAAACCCCAAAATAAGATCAGTGTCATATATGAAGTGGTCATGTGGGTCAATACTTAGCCCTGAGGACAAGTCACCGACATAGGTGTTTTGACATATCGGAAAATCGATGATCAGGAGGTAAAGAGGACAGAGGATTTCTGTCATCGGGATTTAACAAACCCCAAAGCCTGAAATTGCATTTCCTATTCAGGAAAGGGAAACGATCATGTGTAGATGACCGTGGAGGTAAAAGAAGGACCTGGATCGGGTTTTAATAGAGATTCCAGCAAGGAATCGAAAGAGAACTTCAACTCACTTGGTGATTAAATGATCCTGTGAGCGAACGTAGAGCACTTTGCGTCTGCACTAGTTTGGTATCAGAGCGAGAAATCTGTTTGTATATTTCATGCAGAGGGAGAAGGAAAAGGAAGAAAACAAAGTACTGAAACTCTGTGGTGATTTTTCGCGGGAAAGCATCAATCGAGAAGAAAATCAACAGGACTATAGGAAGAGGTTGAAGCACTCAGGTTTGCAGGAGTGAGCAGCAGATTTTCCAGGAGGGCAGACAGAGACAACAACATGGCTACTGAAGGTTGTAGGCATGCTGGGAGGAAGAGAAAAGAAGAAAAGCTTGCAGAAATAGCTAAAGAGCTCACTAATATAAGGGCGGACATAGAAAATCTTGCATTACAGATGCAGCAGAAAGTCAAGCCAAGGTGGGTGTATGAATGGCTCATGAGGAAGACAAAAGCAAAATGGCCAGTCAAGCAGCTGATAGTCTTAAGACAGTGTAGGATGATAAGAGGATGGTTGAGGTATGTGGAAAACCTCAATGGACCAAAAGAAGAAATGGTTCAGATATCTGAACCGGAGACTGGGAGAAGTCTCAGTGGTGAGGATGAATTGGGATCAGCTGAAGATCTCAAGCACTGCTAGGAGGGCAGAGAAGAAATTCCAAGTTGCCAGGTGGGCAAGGAAATGAGGTCAGTTGAGGATCTCATAGACTGTCATGAGGACAGCCAGGGAATTTCACAATGTCAAGTGGGAAATGGATCGAGATCATTGCGGGATCTCATAGACTTCTAGGAGGGCAACGAAAGGTTTCCAATTTTCCAGGTGGGCAAGGGAACAAAGATGGGATCAATTGATTCCATAGACTGCCATGAGGGCAACAGGAAAATCCCATATTTCCAGGTGGGCAGGGATGACAAGATGAGACTATCTAAGGGTCTCACAAACTCAGAGGTAAGGATGAATCAGCAGATGCAGCTTACAGAAGAGGAAGATCTGAGGAATATTCAAATGATTGGAGGAATTCGGGTATTCCTACCATTTGCCCAAGAGGAGGCAGAAATATGCATTGCAGATGTTGAGGAAACAATAGCAACAAGAGAAAGAAATCCAACTGAGACTGTCAAAGAAGAATTGGAGCAGGTATTTGAGACTGCCCAAGCAGAAGAAGAAGAAAAGAATGAGCATTCTGAGGAGTGGCTTAATACTTTCAGCCAGGAAGATGAAAAGAAAGAAGCTGGAACACTGAAGATGACAGCAGAAGAAGAAGCCGAAGAGCAGGTAGATAGGTTACTCACTCCATGGGAGATGGAGCTAGAGATGCTAGAGGATTGGTTGAACAATCCAGGGCCAGCAGGAGAACTGACAACAGTTGAGCTATCAGAGAAGGTGACTAAACAACAAGTCATTCAAGAGAAGACTGCAGAGATGAACTTTGTAGCAAGGTGGCAAGTTAAGGCCACAGAATAAGATGAAGAAGATGGCAAGGGAGATCACAGTAATCTACCCAATTGTAGAAAAATTTTGCAGATGAGGAGACTGCAAGAACAGATCCAACCACTGGAGTAGCTGGATGAAGTGATCGAGAAGATCAGAAGGCTCATGTTGAGATCAGCAGAGACTACCAACAAAGAGAATCTAGGTAGAAGGGAAGCAACAACAACAATAGCAGCAACAGCGCAGAAGCAACAACAACAACGAGGAAGTGGAGCATATGAACAACTCTAGAAATTTGTTTGGGATCCAGGAGGATTTCCAAAGCTAAGAGGGGAAGCTCATGAGCAGGAGCTCATGAATTTTGCAGCTAAGGAGTATGATGCAGGAGCATCTCTCCACGTCATCCAACCAGCCCACGTCAGTGCACACATTCAATGAAGGGAGGCATAGCTCTCATTTCAAAATTTGAAATTTGAATGTAATTAATGTTGTAGGTTGTTGAGCCATGAGGTCGTGCTTTGCACAAGCTGTAGATAAGGAGGCATTTAATGCTTGTAAGGCTGAGATCTAGATCCGATTCTGGACTAGACATCCCATTCAATGTAATTGAATAGGGTAGGTAGATTTGGAGGGAAGATCTCAAAGAACCCCCTCATGTAAACGATCGAGAGACCTTATTTGTAATATGAGAGTAGTGGTAGCGGAGTAGGAAAAGAGAGTTGAGAAGAGTCGAGACCTTGTTAAAGTTCATGCTCAAAACACCTTTGTAAAGAGGCATTTTTATTAATACAAACCATAGTAGTTTTTCTTGCATATTGTCTATGTTATGTGAATGTATTTATGTGTTCTTTATATGCTGTAGATGTATGTTAGGAATGCATTTGCAGGAGTTATTTGATTTCAGGGTTAGAGGTCTTTGAGGCTTCACACCAGGAGGGTATGACAGAATGTTGTGGGTTCTGATAGCCGTGCACAGAGAGTGCACTTCTGAATGTTGCAAGTTCAGACAAAGGCATGCCAGGTGGGCATAGTAGCTAAAATCATCAGCTCATAGGAAGACCTAAAGGTTGTTGAACACCTTGGAGGCAGGGTTGTGTAGGGAAGACACAGTTGTAGACAGAAACTCTGTTGTGAGTTCTATAGAGATTTTCCAAGTGGGAATTGAGCATATGCATAGTGATGCATTGAGGAAGAACTCTGCTATGAGTTGAACAGAAGTCAGAATCACTGAGGATTCTATACACTCTATTGGGAGGGCATTGAGTTAGTGTGCAGTTAGAGCACAGAAAGAACTCTTTGAGTTCTGGATTTGAAGAAGAATCCAGAGGAGGATCTTCATAGGGTTTTTGAACACCCTGCAGACTCAACAAGAAGTTGCTTGAGAAAAGAGAGTGCCAGGTGGGTATCAGATTCTCTATCTGAAGGAGAAAGGGTAAAAGGGACCTAGTTCCTTAAAGATCTGAGTAATATGAAAGCTCAGGATGGACAACACCTTTGTGTGTGAAGATTCTGCAAGGAGCATAGGAGTCAAAGAACCCTTTGAGGATTTGAAAGGGCCAAGCTCAAGAGGAATAACTTCCTTGAGAATGTAGGCGAGACTCAAGGAAAATATCTTGTAGAGGGAGAAACAAAGGTTGAGGCCTTTGGACACTTGGAGAATTCTTCCAAGTTCAGGAAGAACGTGATTCTCAAGAGGAAGCATAGCCACCGTCGGATCAGCCGATAGATTCTATATTGTTGGATTTCTCACATCCAGGAGGCAACATAGGAGGAGCACATAGGAAGGATAGATCTGAACCATCAGATCTTAGTCAGAAAACCCGACAACCGTTGGATCTGTCAGGAGATGCATGAGGGTCAATCCTTCATGAATAGAGGCGAAAGTCCTGAAAGAGTGAAAGGATCGAGATTTTGAGCTTCAGGATTTCGGAAGTCTCAAAGAAAAGAGGTTGGGACACTCCATGGTGACAGTCTCGAAATAGATCTGGACTACCTATTGGAAGGAGGATGCGTGTCGCGAGATCACCCACATCGGGGATTTGTACACCGGGACTCATAGAGGTAAGCATTTTGACTTTGCACCTCGCAAAGTCCTAAAACGATCTAGATCCTCCATCCATGGAGGACATGTGGCAGAGATCGAGAGTCCATCGATATTTCAGCTACCATGGATTTGAGTTGACAGAGGATTTGTGTCACTCGGGGTTGCAAGTTGTGAAATCGTGAAACGACGAGGACCATCCATCTGAGGGAGGATGCGTGACAACAATGTAGGACTTTGGGGAAAACCCTGAAAGGAAAGGCCATTTCGGAAAATCAGAAATCGATAATTTGGGAGTTTCGTTGACAAGAGGTCGGGCTCTCACATTGATAAATCCGAAAAGGATCTGAGTCGTTGGATCAAGAGGGGCTTAGAGCCATTGATCAGCTCAGAAGAGGGGAACCCAGTATTTAGGATTTTGACATATTGTAATTTGAAACTTCAGGAGTTTCGAGGACAAAGGGTCCAGACATTTTGGTGTTTGGAAACCCAAAATTCATGGTCGTGTGCAGAAGACCGTGAGGAAAGAGAAGGACCTATGGATGAGGAAATTGAGATTCCAGTGAGGAATCAAAGAGACGCTTAGGTTTGAGGGGAATTTGAACAATCCATAGACCGGGAGGTCGACACTGTACCTGCCAGGAGGGCAGAGGGGCACTGCGTCACCACATTCTATGATGTCTTCATGAACCATCTGACTCTACAACATTAAAGGTGTTCCTTAATTACATTTGCTTTCAAAAACATTTGCGTGATACACATCCTTCAAGATTCAAATGTCTTCAAAATGTGCGCTAGTGAACCTAACTGTCCTCCGCTTTATGTTTTGTTGGTGATGCTCTTGCATCAAATAACATCCCTAAAATAACCCTAAGTGGGTGTGAATACAAATAATGTATATTCATTTGTTTCCTTTTTATCACATAAATTCTCCCACTAATCTTTGACATGGGAGACATCCTTAAGGATTGAAAATGTAATATTTTCTCTATTGAAAAAGTTATGGACAAAAAAATACCCTTCTATAAGGTTTAACCATTTGTATACAACATATGCATCTATTTTACCTTCAAATATGAGAATATCAAAATTGATCTTTACCTTCAAGGGGGTGGCACTTCCGCTCGATGAAGATGCATCACCTATTGGCAGTCTTCGAAGGATTTGTGAAAAATTATCCATCATCTCATTCCTCTATCATGCGAGGGCTTCCTCGAGAAAATGTTTAAGGGGATCTCCTTCCCCTTTGTCTTTGTTTTCTTCCCCCATGGGAATTCGTTGGGTTCGATGAGGCCGATATTTCAAAGGATCAATTGTATCGAGTCTTAACTACTTATACCTTGAACTTGTTGGGGAAATACATAGAGAAACAAATGAAGAGTAGAACACTCTGATACCACTGATCTATATTTATGAGTGGAAAAAAATGATACAAATATATAACATTAACATATATATATATAATGAAACTTAACTTCTATTCAATAAAGAAATCTTCTGAAACTGTAAAAAAGCAGAATGAAACAATCTTGCTCGAATGGTGGTCGCTAATATTTGAGAAGAGATGTGGTGGCTACGTGCATTCACTTGAGAACATTACAAAAGAAGAAACCTAGATACGGGGAGGATGATCTAAAGGGGAGGATCACAAAAGGTGAAAGTGGGGAACACAAGCACTCTTTCTCAAAAGATGGAAATCCTCCTAGATTTGGATATCCTGCTAGTTTGGTTAAGACTTCCAAATATCCCTCTACTTATATGATCAGGATAATTATTCGATGAAATAAAGAATTCCCTGATCATTTTTTACGAATATTATTTGTCTTATCATGAGTCAAGGTATTGAGGTTTGTCCCATATACTTGTAGGCATGGATATAAGAAAGAGATGTTTTAACCATTTTCACTTGACTATAGATTATGAAGGTATCCCATTCAGGTGTATCTAATTCCATATTTATGTACACCTATAAGATAAATTCCCATATACAAACTATAGGAATATCTACTCTCAAAAGAAGAAAACTAAATATGAGGAGGATCATCTAAAGAGAGTTGATCAAAATTATAAGTTCATGGATATTTTGAGGGATAATTTAGTCTTGATGTAGGGGAAAATTCCCACGTCAACATATGGGAGAGTTGCTCGATGGCAGGTCCCAATCAGACCAACTCTCGTTTGGTATGGTAGTATCCACCGGTATGTGGGATCTATTTCCACTAACTATACAAATTACTCTACGAAGAGAGATGAGTTCACCAGAGTTAGACTAAATACTAAATGAAAAGATATCCTAACATGTTGATGAAATCCTATTTTATGTGAAACTACAGTCCTATTCTAACAATAACATAATTGATTATAGGCATCTACTTCAATTTTCAAATTTGAAATAGTTATTATTTTATAGAATTAAATCATACTAGAATTCACACTCACATATAGATGACCATGTGTATGTTCATGTAACTGATATCATAACTTGTTCATCATCATCTTCTACAAATGATAATTCATAGTAGTGACAAACTAAAAACATTTGCGAAACATAATAGACAATAGTGCACCATTGTATGGAAAAATCATGAATTTGCTTGCCATTATTTTCCTCCAAAGAAATAGGTCATCTGAGAAATACAATAACAAGCAAAGATTTTTCTCATCTTCTTTCAAGATTGATAAATAGTTATACATGACTCAAATTTGGTTCTCTAGCCCCCCCCTCTCTCCCTTATCTCTTTACATGAGACTTCCTTTTATAAATTAAGAAACACTGTTAGACTTCCATAATTTTGGATATTTATAGTTACTAATGTTAAAACTACCCCTTTTTCCCATCTGTTTTACATTTTCATTTTTTTCCTTATAGAATAATAGAGAAAAATATTCACATAATATTCCTTCCTACTTGGAAGGAAGGTGAGAAACTAAATCTTTGGCAGCGGTGGGCATCATCTTTGAAAATTTGGTCGAGATGAAAACCAAATATAGGAATGTCCATTGATCCTATACCTCTTGTGTATGTTACTAGATGTAATACATTATGCAGAAACATGAATATTTAGAAATTATCAAGGGAACAAAAAAATATTGAGAGATAAGTACTAGAAATAATACTTTTATTCAAGAAAAGTAATGTTCACTTGCCTCTTCAAGGGGGAAACCTCCAGTAGAGTAGAGATATATTACAATAATTTATCAAGACAATATTTCTCATACCTCCTACTCTTATTTATACTAATGCTATCTTCTAAAGAACCTTCCAGAGGAATATCTTTCTAGAAGAAAAAGCTTCTATTAGGTCTTCTTAAATTGATTTTTTCACATTTATTTAATAGGCATTATTAACTAATGCCATCCTTTATTACATGGAAAATATATCATGCTAACTAATGACCAACCATAAGTGGTAAGGGTCATATTTTGACATGCCCTCATCCTTCAAAAGCATCCTTGTCCTCAAGGCTAAATATGTGGAAATATTGCAGTGTGGTCATTGGTTCCCAAGTTGCATCCTCTGGAGACATGTGCTTCCACTTGATCAACATTTCTTTGATATTTGAAGCCAAATGGATCCTTCTTCATCTAATTCAGGCACGGTGGTTTCAACCTTGCAATTATGACCCGACACTTTTTTTAGACATGAAACATGGAATACCATATGTATTTTGGAGGGAAATGGAAGTGTCAATTTGTACTCAACTAGACCAATATGTTTGATAATCTGATAGGGATCATAAAATTTGGGTGCCAAATTTTGGTGGCCATGGTATTTGAGTGAGTTTTGTTTGTAAGGTTGGAGTGAAAGAACCACCTAATCACCTTCTTTGAAAACCCTTTTATAAGATTGCTAGTCAACCTGTTTCTTGATACGATTTTGGGCCATGTGGAGGTTCTTCTTCAAATCCACGAGGGTAGCTACTCTGCCTTGTAGAAACCTGCCAATATCCTAGACATTTGATGTGCATAGAAGATATGAATTTATTATAGGTTTTTTTTGTCCATACATCATTTCATATGATGTCATTTTGGTTGTTGTATGATAGGAAGTGTTGTACCACCATTCTACCAATGGTAACCATTTCACCCACATATATTGTTTATCCAAGGAAAAACAACACAAGTAGGTTTCCAAACATTTATTGACAAATCCAAGGAAAAACAACACAAGTAGGTTTCCAAACATTTATTGACAAATTATGTTTGGCCATCCATATAGGGGTGGTATGTTCTCATTTTCAATTGGGTGCCTTGAAATTTAAACAATTATTTCCAAAATTTTCTATTGAAATTCAGGTCACAATCATACGTAATGGATGTTGGCATGTCCTACAGTTTTAAAATATGATCAAGGAAAGTTGTGCTACTATAGTGTATGTAAAAGATTGTGGTAAGGGACAAAAATGTGCATAATTTGAGAGGCAATCTACCACAACCATGATTACTGACTTGTTTCCTTCTTTTGGAAGGCTTGCGATAAAGTCCATGGATATGTCAATCCAAATATAAGTTGGAATAGGTAATGAATATAGAGCGCTTGTGGCCTT
>CBVK0103187847.1:0-10356 GCA_900067695.1 Picea abies | reverse complement strand
CCATTTCACATCCCCTCCTTGCCCCATAAAATTGCAGCTACCTTGTGAGTTTTGCATCAGAATTTCCCATTCTTTCCTTTTTCCTCCATCATAAGCCTATGCCATTTCCCTAGAAGAAGTGTGAGAGGAGAAAGATATGTGGAACTGCAGTTGGAGCTTGGTGAAGAGGAGCCCAAACCAGGTTCGAGGAGTAGTTGTCGATCTCATTGTAAGAAAACATTGTGATATTAATAAAAGGAATACTTTTTTTGTCCCACAATATGATGTGTCAAATATCTATGTTTGATTTATGTTTTATGATGACATCTAACCCATAATTCATAGATGAGATGCATGTTTTGTAGTTCTCTGTTTATCTGTTTGTGAATGCAGGCCAGCCTTGGGAGGAGGCTTGTAGTCAGCAGAGCTATCGAACGCAAAAGGATCGACATCGGACGTAGAGTTAAAGGTAGAGTTACCAGATCCTTTTACTTTGTATTTCATGCATGAATGTGGGGTATATTCGGGGTAGTTATAAAAAGTAACCTGATTTGGAAAATTAGGGTCAAAAACATGAAAAAGAGGCTAAGGAAAGTCCTAACGAAGCTAAAGAAGAGAGATAACCTTGATCTCTTGGATAATGCATCATTGATTGTGTAAAACCATCAAACAAGGAGTCCCATAAACAAATCTCAAAATTTTTTGAGAATTTTGGCAAATTTTTGAAGTTTTGGTATTTTGACAGTTTTTGATGTATAGAAATGCAGCGTGGCCACGCTGCGCTTTCTCTCAGTGGATTTAAATGATAAAAAAATTACATTCTTGGGTAGGTATTGACCTATACTTTACATATATATACTTTTTTGGCCTTTTTATATCACAGTGTTGAAGACAAATCCAAAAAACATGATAAAAAAACAGGTCTCTGCCACCTTTTTGAAGAGGTCATTGCGCTTCTGGAGTGATGTTGGAGAATTTGAATCTTGGGCATCTTACATAGGTATTTTTTCAGATTTCAAGATTTGGTGGTATTCTACATTGGACAGACTACACATTCAAATAAAAATATCAGGGAAACCAAGCTCAGAAGGTCCTCAAAAGTCATCATCAACTTGACGTTGCACATCTATGTAATTCTTGCATTTTTGGAAAAACTTGCCAGTTTTGAAATTCTGAAGTCAAACTTTGGTTTTTACCTATGTACTTCAAAATTTAATGATGGAAAATGAGTGTCATGGGCCAGGGATTAACTTTTCTATGTAAATGGTGGCATTTTATGTATTCAAAAAGTCAAATATCTGTTTAGCTAAAAGGGGGGAAATTTGTTTCAACCTCCCTAGTCTTTGGGTATGGTTGAGATTTTCTTGTGATTAGTTTCTAAACTGATGGATTCGACCCTTATAGGTAGGATTTGAGTTTCTTCTCTTTTTTAAACACTATTTTAAGACAAGAGATGGGGTTGGACCCGAAGGAAAAAATGGTATTGAAAGATTACCATCCATTGTAAAGATTTTCAGGAGGTTTTAAGTGATCCTATTTGATGAATATAAAGACATTATGTTTCAAGATTCTTGTGTCATAGTTATGTGGTGAAGTGATTCTTGATGTAATCTGTTCTTCTTTGGTTTCACTTTTTGTTTCTTTCTTTTATTGTTTATAAGAAGATTAAGTTCAGGATTTGTTTCAAACACCCTGTTTTGGCTTAAAACAATATTCATGTTTTCTTCTGAAGTTTGAATGTAGAATTCAGGTAGCAATGCTCTGCATTTGAAGTGAAAACTAATCTGTTCCTCTTTTTCCATCTCACAAATCACAAGGATCCACTAACATGACTACCTTGCCTTGTTACATATGATCTCAGTTATTCCTTCATTTGATCACCTTAAACCTTGTTAACTCCATTTTTCCCAATGGCCCTCTTTCGTTGTCCCAACCAAAAAATTCAAAAGCAAACATGTACTCTCATAACTAGCCTAATATCAAATCTAAACAAAGCTAAATCATAGAGAGAGATCCCTCTTTGAGTCTTGGAGGGCTAGATCCTTGACTCCAAGTGGTTTTGTGGTTACCTCTGCCAATTTCTTCCTTAGCCTGAGAAATTACAGAGTGCTAACAGATCTGCAGGTCTATCACGATCTCAACGCTTTCTATTTATGACTAGGAATCTCCATGATGTCTTGTCATTACTACTTTCTAACTATCGTTTTCGCTCTTTAATTCCTCTAATAGTCTTTCTGCTTCTTCTTCTTCTACACAGTTCTCCCGCTTGTTCATTTGTTCATTGCACAATCTTTTCTTCTACGTGCCATTCACTTCCTCTATGCGATCCTTTCTCTAAGCATAACTCACTTCTTCTGTGCACTTACTCTTGTTGTATATGTATCTAGCTTCCTCTACGTTCTCGTCCACAACACTCTCCCGTTTACTTTTCTTTATGAACTATCTTAACATCTTGACCCTTGACTAACACTTCAACTTTATGTTTCTTTCCTTCACTTACTTTGTTACTTTTTTTGTTTTTCCTTTCTTTTTCCACTTTTTCTTTTTGTTTTTATGCTTTTTCTTTCTTTTTCTTTTTTTGCTTACTATAATACACTACTATGGTACATTGGTTCTTGCACAAGTTAGACTAGTGCGCGGACAATCGACCATCCCTATAAAGTTCAATTGACCCCCATTCACCAGTCCCCTCGAGACTTCACCATTCAACATTTCTAGCTTCACAAAACCTACTTCTTTCACATACTTGATCACATATGGACCTAACCAATGCATCTTAAACTTCCTTAGTTGTTGAATGAACTTGATATCGTATAGTAAAACTAAGTCTCCCACTTGAAACTTTTTATGTTTAATATGCCTATCATGCCATGCTTTTTCTCTTGCCCCTTAGACTTGCTGATGGGATCCTACGATAAATTGGTCTTCCTCGAGCTGTAACAAATGTGACAATCTTTACTTTGTTGTGCTAGAGTTTGAAAGATCAACGATCACTGCAATGTGCAAGCTCGACACCATAAATTTCATTGGCATTACTACTTCTTGCCCATATACCAACCTAAAAGGTGTTTGTCCTGTCAACTTTTTGCTTGTAGTCCTATATGCCCATAATACTGCAGGGATCCTTAAGTCCCAATCATCCCTTCCTATGTTGCAAATCTTTTTCAGAGCATTTTCTAAAATTTTATTGAAGGTTTCTACTGTCCCATTTTCTTGAGGGTGATATGGCGTGCTCCTTTGATGGTGAATTTGGAACTCCTTAGTCAATGCTACAATCGTCTTATTCAGGATGTGCATCCCTTGATCACTCAACAAAATGCACGGGCATCCAAATCTTGTAACTACATTCTCAAACAGAAATCGTGCAACAGTCTCCGCGCTGCAGTTTGTGAGTGGTGTTGATTCTTCCCATCTGGTCAAATACTCTGTCGCAGTTATGATATACCTAGCCCCTGATCTCCTGGCTGGTGGAGTGCAAATTAGTTGATAGTCTGTTGCCTTAACCACTAATTGTTTCTTTTTCTATCGATAAAAAAATTTCCCTACCTTTCACTGAAATGACAATAGCTAATTATCTAATTTAACAACCAAAATCAGCAAGGAAGATGGATAAGAAACACTTGAACCAAAACCCTTCTTTAAATGACAGATTTTGCCTTGAATTAAAGCCCTTTGCAGCAGAATTTAGATGAATTTCCAGCAATAAAAAAATAGCAAGATGGATGAAGAATGAAGAACCTTACATCGATAATAACCCTTAACTTTTCATCGCCTTCATAATATCTTCAACTAGGCTCATAGAGGGGATCTCCCAATAATCCAACCTGCTATCACACAAATTGTAGGTTGGGCAAAGCCCAACCCAATCCACGAGATGACGATAACTGTGGGAGAATCTACCCACTGCCACCTTAGATAAACCCTCCCCTCGCTTTAGTGAAGGAGAAATTCTACACAAGGGGGGAATCCTGGGTGACCCTAGGGGGATTGCAATGAGACAATGAGATGAGAAGAACACCCCTATGGTCAAATGTAGGAGAGACTTTGAGGCTCAGAAAAGAGGTCTTGGGAGGTGGGATATGGTTGCCAAGGTTGTATCCCTGCAAAACAACGTTAGAACACCAAAACAAGACAATATGTTGCAACATAAGCCTCAAAACCTAAGGGGAATCAGCAAGATAAGCTTGTTGTCCCAGAATTGCAACATATATCAGATTTATATCAACAACAAGAAAGTTATAACAGCTGCATAATTAACCATCAAAAGCATCAAAGATGTATTGGACAATGAAGCACTAAACAGGTAAGCAATTATCCAACACTCAAGCACAACCTTTGATGGCAATTTAGGGTTGTGAAGGGATGTTTTCAAACGTTTATAATAGCAGCCTTTGCTATGAAAACGAATTCCAATCCCCAAAATCCACAAGTAAACCATCAAGATGGTAGACAATGAGTAGTTGAACAAAAGTACAAGTTTACAAGCAATTTTGGTGATTGGCAAGTGATTAATGAGTGAAAGAAAGATGTTTTCTGCAGCCCTAATGGCTGCAGCATTAGATTTATAACAACAACAAATTTATTGGCCTAAAGAGGACATAAGCAAGCTTATAACACTAAGAAAAGATTCGAACTTGAACAAATTCAATATCTCAAAAAATCACGCATTCCAATGCAAGTATTTTATTTCTCCAATGCAAATTTAAATTAGTGTCTTGTAAAATGTTTTATGGAGTCTTCTTCTAATAGGTTAGATCTACTATCTCCCTAGGGGTGTAAGCCCTTTTACTCCCTAGGGAAAGTAAAACCTAACAAGGTATATATAGGAGGGTGTAAGCCCTTTTACTTCTCCTAGCAACCTTTGCAATAGCCCTTTCAACAAACAACAATGATAAAACTTGGTGGAGGGTGTATGCCATTATACTCCTCCAAGGATCTAACCAATAACAACCATGGAACAAGAAAGAAAACTAACAATATGCAGATTTTCCTTACCAATTCCAAAAAACATGTCATCCTAGCAACCTTTGCAATAGCCCTTTCAACAAACAACAATGATAAAACTTGGTGGAGGGTGTATGCCATTATACTCCTCCAAGGATCTAACCAATAACAACCATGGAACAAGAAAGAAAACTAACAATATGCAGATTTTCCTTACCAATTCCAAAAAACATGTCAAGATAAACCCTAGTTACCAAGTATTTTTGTAATGTTCCCTTCCGCATAAAGGCACCATGATGGAAATTCTGCTAGCCTAACCCATTCCTGTGGGCTAAGGCGGAGAAAAGGGACCTGCCTAGGATGACTTTATAAAGTTAAATTATCGAAAAAGGGGGACATGGGTACTAGGAAACTCAAAAGTCACTTTAATTTTATAAAGTGGAAAAACTCACTTAAGTGACTTTATGAATTTAATTTTATAAAGTGGAAAAACTCACTTAAGTGACTTTATGAAATAAATTAAAATAATGAGCGGAAAAAAGGCGAATGAGAAATAAAAGGGGAAAAGTGAGGAGTCTTTCCTCATTCTTGCATTCGCTCATTTGAGAAATATAATTTTGGAGAGCTCTTGAGAAGAGAGTCTAGGGTTTTTGGAAACCCTTGGGTGTTGCAACGATACACCGTAGCTAGTTGCGGGAGGAAATCACTTCAGGTTTCTTCATTGATCTTCATAGCAAAGTTTACTTCATTGGTGGTCAAGTTTACAGAGATGGCGGCTAGATATTTGACTTGGTGACTGTTATATTTACTTTTGAGCGAGTTTACCCAAGAAGGGGGTCGAGTTGTTTGCCTAAGGATGAGATACATGGGAAGGGTGAATTTGTGAGCATTGGGGCCGAGTTCTTGTTTCCTGACTGAGATATATACACTGTGGGGATGCTATTTCTTATGTTGGGTTGCATACTTCATCCATAAGTTGAGTTAATGGTCATTGGAGGTGTAGTTTATTAAACATAAATTCGTGGGTATACTTTTGTGCTATTTCTTGTGTGTGTGGAGCACATCTTTTGTGACTAAGGAAGTCTTCTATTGTGGGGCTCGAGTTTCTTTTCCACTTGGGCAACATTTTCTAACTGTGGGGGCTATTTTCCATCCTCTTTCGACTGAGAAGGGCGCAAATAATTTCATTAAATCAACAATTGCAAGACTTCCCCAAATTCTGGGAGTATATCCTATAGGAAAATATGCAAATATAATATAGCAACTGTGTGGATGATCCTAGGAAGAGTCAGACTGCATCTTCATCGATTCTGGTTAGTTGTCCAAGCTTGGGAATCTGCAATCACCTACAACAATTATACACTGGCATGTAACAACCTCCCAGATCTGTAATAAGGTTAGATCTCTAATAAAATCAGTTATTTTGGAGTATTATTTATGTTGGTAAAATTGTTTAAGTGGTACTTGTTGTCGTCCTAATACACCTAAAAACGTGGAGAAGTCTCCAACCCACTTTGTGTGTCCTTGGAGGCACAAACTTGAATCCAGACCCACTATCACCTCAATCTGGACTCCTTCCGTCTAGGCTCACTCCTAAGGAAGCCAAGGGGGGTAGACCCTATTAAACTATGTGAAGGTTTATTAAATGTTCTAGGAGTTAATTAATTTGTTGATTATGGAGACCCAACCCAATGACAATCAACCAATGTAATATGCAATCCTTTAATGACAAATAGACATTTATTTATTAAGCCATAATTAGACTAGTGTCTAAAAATTCCACTTATTCCGATATATACAAAAAATTGATAACTCTACAAGAATAAACCAAACTTGAGAATTATCTACACAATGAATTGAAAAATAAATTTACACAATTATTTTAAAACAATGAATAAATAAAGAATACTTGTAAATGAATCAATGTGAATATTTACATGTGAAAAATAACTTGCACAAAATAAATAGAATGTAAATAATTGAAAAGAATAGTTGAAATGGAAATTGCAAGGAAATGTAAATGTTGTGCAAATGTGTAGGTTGTTTTTAGTTAATTTTAAGTCTCTATTTAACTTAGGGGTTTAGATGTGAGAACTTTCAAGCCTAAGCTACTGTAACGATCCTCCTCGTTACGACGACGAACCTCTTATAACAAGTAAAATTTTTATTTATTTTTTTATTTTTTTTGTGTGTGTGCGCATGTGTACAAGGGTAAAAACACATCCAACTCTGTGTCGCCACCCGACGACGAACAAGATGCATACAACGACGAACACAACATGACGACCTAAGACGCACATAAACTATCTGCAAGCAATGAACAACAATCAATCGACAAATAAATAAGATTGACTACCTGCCTGTCCTACCCTACAATGGTTAGGACCTCCAAGACACATAAGCAACGCTCAAGCCCAGGTTACCATCGATTTTAACCATTTAAGGTCTCAGGGCTAGCGACTGTTCTGATGAACATGGAGGTGTCTACATCCCGCCCGACACAAGCAGACCAAGCACATCACAAGTTTATAACCCAATACCACATTAACTAAAAGGGAACAACCGCACCCTTAACAGGAAACTGATGAACATGGAGGTGTCTACATCCCGCCCGACACAAGCAGACCAAGCACATCACAAGTTTATAACCCAATACCACATTAACTAAAAGGGAACAACCGCACCCTTAACAGGAAACATAAGCAAACGACTTTGCCACTATCATGATTAATCGTCGAGTCAAGCTAGTCATAAATGCAGTCTATGTTAATCATCTAGCCGAGCCCACCTAGCACGTCTAAATGCAAATATCACTGAGGTATAATCCTTAAAACAAATTCATTGGCGAAGATTTTACATTGCAAGTGTCGTCAGAGTACCATCCAATTCAATATGCCTTAAATTATTATCAAATTCATAAGCATTCTATTTGGAAATCGATATCTAAGAATCACATAGATATATATAACCATGTCCCACAAAAATAAATTATGCACCTCTTAACAATCCTTACACAAAAAAATTGCATCCCTTAATGATAATAATAGCATTAATAATAGCATTAATAATAACAATAATTGTTATTATTATTATTATTAAAAAGGAAAAATACTTCATTATTCTAAACATGATAATCATAAAAACTTAATCCATCTTATAACCACATAAGGATATCTGAACTAAACTCTATAACATACTCACACTTCATTCTCTCTGTGTACCAAGGATCTGCACTTTAATAGTTGTGTATATTTAGATACACCACACAAAATGATAGATTAATATAAGTTTAAAATAAGGATGATATTATTTAACTTAAACAAAGAGTGGATCCTTATTAATTAGTAAGAAGAACCCAATTCTTAATAAAGGAAAATACTTCATTATTCTGAACATGATAATCATAAAAACTTAAGCCAATTCATAACCACATAAGGATATCTAAACTAAATTCTATAACATGCTTACACTTCTGTGTATCAAGGATCTGCACCTTAATAGTTATGTATATTTTAGATACACCACACAAAATGATAGATTAATATAAGCCTAAAATAAAGAATGATATTATTAACTTAGATGAAGAATGGATCCTCATTAATTAGTAATAAGAACCCAATTCTCCTTGGTGCCAGGAATGTATCACCGGTTGTGCACTAGGCGATAACCATTATATTAGGTGTTCGTCAATATTTAAAAATAAATAAAACTGCAGGTTATCAACATCGAAGGTGGTCTGAAATATACAAGTGGCGGTTGTCCATGCAAATTTGAAGTTGTTCTGCGCTCATATATGAGAACCAAGTCTACTCTTATGAATGCAGTACTGGAAGTGGCCATAAAAACGACCAATCATTTCATTACCAGCCATTAAAGACATAAGAACCTAAACCTAAACCATTTTTATAAAAATTTAAACATATAATTTCAATGCAACTGTTAGACATGTCCTCTAAGCATATTAACTATACAAGATTTTAACAATCAGGTAAAAACATAACCATTGGAACATCCTACCACTCAGCAAGCAAACAAGGCCAATACGACAGAAATCTCACCCATCGTTTCCTTAATTTAGTGCTCTGAAACCAGGCATCCTAACCAGGCTTTTAGAAATCGGATACCCTGTGGTCATTGAGCAAGGGTAACTAAACGCAGTTGTCAACTGACAGGCTCAGCGCTGTCCACGGGTTGGGTAAATGGCGGGACTTGCGGCCCCAGGTAAAACACTGACAAAACCAGGTCTCACGCTTTAAAGAAATACTTCTGAAACCAGGCATCCTAACCAGGCTTTTAGAAATCGGATACCCTGTGGTCATTGAGCAAGGGTAACTAAACGCAGTTGTCAACTGACAGGCTCAGCGCTGTCCACGGGTTGGGTAGATGGCGGGACTTGCGGCCCCAGGTAAAACACTGACAAAACCAGGTCTCACGCTTTAAAGAAATACTACACCCTCCAGCAATGATGCGTTGTGATCTGAATCTCAGGTTGGGGGAATCAACTAAACTAAAGGATTACGATTCTCCTTGGGAAACGACGCCACCGCTGGTGGATGCTCAGACGATGGTTAAGGTATGCAAAAAAAAGGGGAGCAACAACTGAACAGGGAACTCGCACAGCCGAAACACCGTGTGATGAGATCATCACAAGTGCACGCCCCATGGATTGTGTAAAAAGGAAGAAAACAGTGAAGGACAAACGGCGAGTAAGGGGATAACACCAGGCAATTAAAGATGGGCGACTGAAACCCGAGGTCTGAACGCTAGCTAGCAACGAGGTCCTCACCAGAATTCAATGTTGCCCAGGATGGTGCTAAGGCCAAGGATAGTGAAAGAAAAGAGAAAAACGAAGATTGCCAACTGTTGGGGGCGCCATTTAGTTCGCTGAGATGGAAGTCTTCAGAAAATTCTCGTATTTTTTTTCTTTTCCTTTTTGCAGAGTTTAAAAGAAAAGGAAACAAAAACAGAGTTTATCCAAAACTAATCTGGTAGAGTTTGTGACCTTCCTGGTAATTCGCTGAGCTCAGAGGTTGAGTTGATAACATCCCCCAAATTTTAAAAGGTTGAGTTAAACGTTGTTGTAAGGTAAAAATGCAACCAAGGTCACAATCGCAGAGATGAATTCATCTTGGGGATTAAAATTACAGACATAAGGGGCATTCTCTCTAGAATTGAACTCAGGACCTCTCACACCCTAAACGAGAATCAAATCATAAATGTCAACCTTAAATCTGTCCTAGCAGCAGCCATTATCGTCGAATCACAAAGGTAAAATGCTATCAAGGGAAGAATATTGCAGAGGTGGAAATTTAGAGGACGCAGAGATACCAATGCATGGTCTCTCAACACCCGAAGGCACAATCACGACAATTAGCCAAGGACTATGAAAAAGGGGTCCGCTATCACTTTAATCATCCAATTCATTCACAAAAC
>CBVK0103187833.1:0-11000 GCA_900067695.1 Picea abies | reverse complement strand
AAGATAGATTGTTGGTCTCAAAATCCATGGAGAAAGAAGTGTGTGGGAAGAAAGGAACTGTTGGAAGGGACCTTACAAAATCAAGGCATATGGTTGTATTCTCTTTTTCATATTTCTAACACAGTAATATATTTCTTTCCCATAAAATTGTTCTTATTTTATTGTATGACTCCTTGATCACATACATAGGTTTTGTTAAGTATACATTGTTGCTTTCACTTTGTTGGCTTATGTATTTTTACATGTTCAACATCCCATAAGCCTTCGAATGGAGCGAGGATGACACTAGCGAGGAAAAGTGACATTTAAAAGGTATGACATTTATCTCTTGTTAGTTAGCATGCTTGATAATTAAAACTTAGGGAAAGTTTTATATTTTGTCTTGTTTTGTTCTAGTTTTGGGGTGAAACTAGGGAGCTCTATTTGTGTCCTCACTTACCGATTTTTCCATAAAAATCCATGCTAAGCCAATTCCTCTCCACCAAATTCCTAGAAACACTAACTTGATTCTCAACAAGCCATACAATGCTAACCCAATGGGGAGGAAAACCAAGGAAATCCAAATCTTTCCTTTCCTCTTTTGTTTTCATAAAGAAAACAAACATATAAGAATAAGAGCCCATGTTCTATGCCATTAAACCACAATTTACCCTACCTTAATATTCCTATTTCCACTAAATGAATTATACACAAGTGAATCGGGATATGATGGTACTTCTAAAATCTAGACAAATAATAAAACATAATTTTTTTTGTGTAGATAAGTATAAACATTCTATTAACTATTCATAGTTTGTACATAAATTTCTTATGTCCTTAAGAGTCCATATGGTAGCATATTTTTCAAAACATAATCCCAGGAACCCGTGAATAAACCCCATGAACCCATAACTATTTTCCTTCCTAAAGAAGGATACCAAAATTAAAGAAAAATTGAAATTGGTCAAGGCTGTAAATAACCTGTAGTCTCTGAAGCTAGCTAACAGATAGAAAAAAAAAAAGAAACCTAGACCTGTGATCATATGTGTCATAAAATAAAATATCCCTAGTGGGTAGACTAGAGAGATCCTTGTTAGACATGAAAATGAGGCACCCAGAGAGAACATGAAAAAGTACTATCCATGTGACCTCTATCCATAGAAGTTATATGCGGTTGAAGGCCTTCCCCTGGGAGTTGGAACAAAACCTCATGCTTCTTGACTAACCAGAACACCATCGTGATCAACAAAAAATGTGTTTCCTTGATTTATTCTAATCTCCATTTGAATTGACTGTAATCCTAGTCCTTGGGAAGCATTCCCTAAGCAACCAGGGTTTTTGTGTGCCAATACAGCTCCAAGGTTCTATAAAAATTTGATTCTCTGGTGCGAGTGCAACCAATTTTAGGGATGATATTAACCTCTTGAGCGTCGAATTCGTCATTGTCTCGAGCCTCAAAAATAATCTTGACACCTCTTTCCGGGTTGGGCATGGCTTCTTGAACCTCTTGTGGAACCGACTCAACACAAAATTCAGATACAATGACAACATCCATTGTAGCACGGGTTTGATGAATCCGATTTTTCTTAATGTGTGATACTCATGGAGCCATTAGATATTTTCTAGAAAGAATAAGAACAAACTAGGGGGAGCATGAAAAGGAACATAGAAAAGGTTGGGTGAGAGTTCACAATCAACCAGCGACCAAAATGCAAAGAGAGAATGGGTCAGGGGGAATTTCCATACCTAACTTATACCTTCCATGACCATCATTACCACCAGGGTGGAATGTACCATATAATTAGAGAGATTTCATTAGTATGTAATGTATGGAGATCCATATCAGGGTCTTGTATAGGTTGTTCATGCTCCGGGAAGTTTTATATTCTGTCTTGTTTTGTTCTAGTTTCGGGGTGAAACTAAGGGGATCTATTTGTGTCCGCGCTTATCGATTTGTCCGATAAAAGTTAGGATAAATACATGCCCTGTAGAATATGGGGGGTTAATAGGGTTGATAAAGTCTAATCCCCATTTAGAAAATAGGAAATCAAGTAAAAATGACCATAAAGGCATAGCGAAAAATTGTTCCCTGCCAGAAATTTTTTGACATTTATAACAAGCCTGAACAAACTTGAAAGAATATTGAAACATCAAGGGCCAAAAATAACTAGCTCTAATAACCTTGAAAGCTGTAGATTTCGTTGTTAAATGGCCACCAATATGGAGGTTAGAATCTGTTGATCCATGAAATTCATTCAAAACTTTTTGGGCTACTTTATCATCAATACATCTTAACAACAACCCATCATTAGATTTGCAAAAAAAAATGTTTCCCACGATGAGGAGCTTTGGGGCTATTGAGCGCAGTCTTCTACGCTGATGTGAATCTAAATGATTTGGGAAATTTTGATGTAAGAGATAATAAATGATATCCTTGTACCAAGGATGGTCAACAATATCTATATCAAGAGTTTCCAAGTAAAACAATGCTGAAAAAGCGTTCTCATCTTCCTCAAAAGAATCACTTGGTTCAGGATGTTGAGCCAAGTGAAGAGCTAGGTCACGTCCCTTAATTGTCTTGGTTGTAGTAATAATTAAATCTTGCTCTTGAATTTTGGAAAGTCAATGTGCAAGTTTTCTTGATAGATGAGTCTGTGTAAGCAGAAACTTGACTGCAGACAAAGGGACTCTTACCTGTGTTTGCTTGCCTAAAATAAAATGCCTGAATTTTCCTATAGCTTTTACCAAGGCAAAAGTGTGTTTTTCAATCAAGGTATATTTCATCTCATCATTTGATAAACTTTGACTTATATAGGCTATAGGATTTTCTTGATTTTTGTCATCAACTTGTAGAAGGATGGAAAAGATTGCCTCTTCCATGGCATTGGTATAGATGATGATGTCTTTAGTAAAATCATTCTTGGTTAAGACTGGTGTAGAGATAATTGCCTTCTTGATTCCTATAAAATCATTTTCTACCTCATTAGTCCAAGAGAAGGTTCTATCATGTTTCAACAAATTATGAATAGGTTTAACCATCATGACGAAGTCGGGAACAAACCTCCTAACAAAGTTAATAGTACCCATGAAAGCTTGAAATCTTTGTTTGGAGGTAGGGGCAGGGAGATTGATAATCACAATAACTCTCTCAGGGTCAATACTAATACTTCCATCAGAAACTATATGACCAAGGAGTTTTCCTTGAGTGACTCCAAAAATAGACTTAGAAGGATTCAATGACATACCAAATTTTCTTCATCGCAGAAAGACTTTCCTAAGATGACCAAAATGATCTAATTGTTTCTTAGAATAAAGAATTAAGTCATCAACATAAACTTGAATTATCTCATTGATCAAATCATCAAAATCTATTTGCATAGCTCTTTAGAATGTGGCACCTTTGTTAGATAGGCCAAAAGTCATGCGTTCATAGGAAAAGGTGCCCCATATGGTAGTGAATGTGGTTTTGTATTTGTCAACCCTCTTGACTTTAATTTGGTTGTATCTAGAAAAATCGTCAAGTAGGGACATTATTTGAAACCCGAACACTTGTTGTAGGATCATTTCCATATTAGGAAGTGGAAAATTATCCTTAATGCTAGCTCCATTCAAAGCATGAAATTCAACACATAGCCTGATCTGACCAGTTTTCTTTCATACAGGGACCATATTCGAGACCCATTTGGAATACTTTACCGGAAATATGATTTTAGCTTTTAGTAACTTTTCAACTTCATTTCTGATAGTAGCTTCGAAGGAAGATTCTAGACCCATTTGGAATACTTTACCAGAAAGATGATTTTAGATTTTAGTAACTTTTCGACTTCCTTTCTAATAATAACTTCGAGGGTAGGGTTTATAGGCCTTTGTCTCTGCCTTACTGGTTTCATCCCTTCCTTAACATGAATGGTGTGTTGGATGATGTTTGGATCAAAACCACAAAGATCCTCATATGACCAAGCAAAGACTTGCTTAAAATCACAGAATAAATCCATGAATCTTTCTTTTTCTTCTTGTGAACATTGGGCTCCTATTTTAAGAATCTTGGGATCATCTGAGTTTCCAATGTTCACGGAGACAATGTCTCCAACTTTCCTCTTTGACTCCTCTTCTATAGTATTTTCCTTTTTACCAACATCACTCGTTGAAAATGAACTCTCAAGAAGAGTCAAGCCTTTTGGAAACTTATCGTCTTCCATAGAAATTACTTCCTTAGTCTTAAGAAGTTCAATTTCTAAGAAAGCACAAATGTCCTCATCATTTTTGAAAACCTGCCATGATTCAACATTGTTGGGTATATGTAGGCGATAAAGAGACATAAAAGTACAATCAGGTCACTGCGGTAAAAGTTTTCAAGTAGGAGAGGCAAAAAAAACTGCCAACCTGTCAGCTATGGTATTAAGCTCCCTTTTTATGTGAGTGATGTTGAAAGACAACATATTTGAAATTAAGGCCCAAATGACTCGAGTGTAACTTTTCATGAGCTTGTTATTGGGATTATATAATTTTCTAACAAGATTAACTATAAGTTCGAAATCTCCAAAAATAGTAAGATGGACGTAACCCAGATTATAATCATTTCCGATACCTAACAATAGGGCTTCAAACTCATAAACATTGTTAGTGCATGCAAATTCTAACCTGAAGGAGAAATTGTAGATTTTTCCTATGGGTGAGTAAAGAATAGTCCTAGCTCCATTTCCTTCACTGGAGCATGCACCATCAAAGTACATATGCTACAATCCGTCATCATAGTAAAACTGTTCACGTGGCATGCCATCTACCTTTGTGAAAATAGAATAGACACCCAGGCTTTCCTCAACATAATTGACATTTAGCCGAGGAACTTTCTCAATGTAAGGTGAGATATGATCTTCTCAGAGAAAAATAACGTTCTTCCCACTTAGAGATAGACAAATGCGACCCATCTAAATACAAGTAACCACCTGTTAAGGCTAGCCAGTCTCTTCCAAAAATAATTCAGCAATTGTTGATCAACATATCAATGACTTGAATGTTTAGGGTGGTGCGTATTTCACGATGTGCACAAATTACTAAGGTTACATATTTGATCTCATCAATCATGGATTTTTGTTGATTATTATAGGAGAACATGCTTCTCACATTTTTGTTTGTACATGAGAGGCCTAGCTCTTCCATAGTGATCTTTGACATGACACTTGGGCCTGAGCGACCATCGATGAGGCAACAATGGGATATTTTGTCTAAAATATTTATAGAAATATAGAAAGTAGGGTAATTTACGGATCTCCTAAAGTTATTTACACCTATCTTATTTACATGAGACTCTTCTTCATCGTAATCTTCTGTCAGGTTGGATATGTTAGAAGTTTTACCTTCCATGAAATTTGTAAGATGTTGTTGTTCTGGTACAGTCACCATATCCAAAAGACTAGCATCAAAATTTATGTTTGCCAACTAATTTAAAATATTATACTTTGAAGAAGGAGTGGTGACTTGATGATTGGTAGAAGAGTGAGAAGCTTCTGAACCGGTATTTTGAGTGGATTTGCTAAGGGAAAAAGTAGTCTTGGAAGAATCAACTTTTCCCTTATTGGCATATGAATTGTTTCTGGTATTAGCTACCATAACATCATCCTGCGGGGCCCAATCTAAGACAATAGAGGTAGTGTCTGGTTTCTTTCCAAATATTCAATTCCTCGCATTTTGTTTGATTTCACAAGTGCTTTCCTCGTGATGTTCTTCACAAAAATAACACCATGCTCTAGGTAATATGGATTCTGGATGAAATTTAGTGTATGCAAAATTCCTAGTGGCAGCCTGTGTGGAAGCTTCAATGGTGGCAGCATGAGTAATTCCTTTTCTCTCAAAATAAATCATTCGATTATTAATGTCTTGCATAAGCTGCAAAACAGTAGACATATCATTTTTTTTGGAATAGTCTTCTTTAGGAAGACCGGTTATGTCTAGCTTCTCTTCGTAATCCAAAAAAGTCTAAAGGGCAGATCTGATATTATCTATGGCTTTCTCTTTCAATATGTGACGATAGGAAAAGGGTAAATCATTGTAGTAATGCATGAACATAGCTTGATTATAAAACTTGGTGAAGTGAATATTGAAAGCTTTAATGGTTTCACCTTTGTTATATGTAATATTATTGTACTCCTTTAACCGATAAGTTGGGATTTTGGGTTGTCCAAAAGTGGACTTGAACCAATAGACTAATTCATCCCAAGTAGACAAAATCTTTGGAGGCAAATCAAAGAAATCAATGACAACTTTTCCTTCTAAAGAGTGGACAAATAAGCGCATACATGTATCACTATCATTTGCACCAATGTTATGACAAGCATTTAAGAAAGCAATCAAATGTTTTTTTGTAGAAATGGTACCATTTCCTGAGAACTTGGGAAAATGATCTTTGAACTTAGGCAAAGGATTGGATGCAGGTGTGAGATTTAGGGGAGAAGAAAAAATCCAAAGAGTAGTGTTCACATCTTCCTCGAATTGAAACAATCCATATTTCTTAATGACTTGGTTGGGTTAGTGGTGGATTGAACAGGGATATCATGGATATATATACTCCCGATCAAAGTTGAAGCAGAAGGTTTGATGAAGATGAACTACTGGTGCCACCTTGAGAACCACTACTTCTTGTTCCACTACTAGTACTCGACATTTTGAATATGTAGGTAAGTTGAGAGGATGAGGAACTAGCCAAATCAGACAAAGACTGATGGAGTTCAGGTTGTTGTCCTTGGAGAACAACTTTTCTTCTTCCTACTTTAGGAATGAGAGTAAAGTCAGGTGATTGACCTCATATTCGTCGAGATATACGGGAGGAAGAGGGCATAAGATGGGATAATGTTGGGGTTCATTGAAGGCTCGTCTCCTTTGGTCATTCAAATCTTGCTGGAGATGAATTTCAGTAGGAATAACTTCTTAGTGTTGGTGTAACTCAACCCTAGTATGAGAATGTATGAGGATTTTTGGAAATAAAGTAAATGAAATGTTAATCTGATTGACGAGACCTTCAAGAATGTTGGGTTGATCAAGGGTAGGCATAGTCATGGTAATAAATTATTGACTAGGATGGTTTCTAATCATCCTATGATGGGAATCCCACTGTTCCCTAATTCGAGCTTCTTCAAAAACAACTTCCCAAGAATGACTTAGATCAACCTTACTATTGGCAGTATCAAGAATGAGATTGTACAAGGTAAGGGTAATGATGGTTTGATCCTCTAGACCTTGACCTAGGTTGGGTTGTATTTGAGTAGGTATAGTCATGAGTCAAGAGAAAAATATGAATAGAAGTATACAAGCTATAAACAAACAACAATCATAAAGTAAAGAAGTAAATATAAACAATAAATTTACAAGTGTACAAAAAATACAAACCAGGGAAATGAAAATTAAGTCTTTCATCCCCAATATGGTCACCAAATAAAATGTTGAGTAAAAGAAATGACCGCTTCTCTCACAACATTTTTTCGAATCTTGTTTGGCTAAGACAAGATAGGCAGGATTATCACCCTAATTTATAACCTTGTTGCAATTTCAATTAACCTTCAAGTTATTTGACTTAAAGACCAATTGTGGTTTTAAATTTATTTATCAAATGCAAACTGAAATAAAGAATTATAATTTTTTATATAAAAAATATATAAACATGAAGCAAAATCACATAATCTAATAGAAATAAGAGAGACAAGGAGAGTCACAAAACCATCAATGATTTAGTCATTCATTATATAACAACCAATACGATTCTCATACTTTCAAAGTATGAACCAAATGAAAGTTTAGCAACCTAAGGTAACATACACATAGGCCACTGGTGCCTTCAAATCAGAGCAAGAATGATAATCCAACAACCACAACTTGCAATTCATTATGAATATACACAAGAATACTATTTAGTACTGAGAAACTAATCCAGAAACCAAAAGAAGTCTGCAAACTATCAAACAAGAAATCAACCTAGAAGCATACCAAAATTCAATGCCTCTCGGCCCTAACTTTTTGTCACCTTCAACAGACCCTGCTATCACAAGAAGTGTCTTAGCTTGAAAATCATAAATGAATGAAGTAGTAATGAAATCTTACTTGGGAATACAAGAAGACCTTCTCAAAGCAATGTATTCTCCCTCCTTTACTTTGTCTAGCTTTCTCCTTTAAATATCTCCAAGGTAGTTGAATCATTCAACCACTTTTAGTTATTTTATTAATGAACAAACAATTAGTTAATATGAGATTTGTCAAGTAAATTAATAATAAATAATAATAATATGATAAGGGTACTAAAATAAATCTAATAAGTGGGGACCCCCTGTTTCATTCAAACCAATTAATGAACCATTTCCTCCTTGTAACTTCCACCTCATATGCAAGACATATCAGCCTTCCACATCATTCACTCTATGTCATAAAAAATGCATAAGATGGAAAGGTCATAAGAATCTCCTTGTTGCTCCATGCAACAATCATTTAAATTCATCCAATTTTAATCATTATGTGGATCTACGCAAAATATATAACATAAAAATATAGGGTTGTCCAAAATATAAATTGTCAAAAATATATCTTGTCCAAATCATAAGCTATAAAAAATAAGATGCTGTCCAAAATGACGTGCAAACAAGTTCATAGATGTCAACAAACTTATGAAAACCATATTTTTTGTGAGAGGATGCTCCTCTCTTTCCATGAATACCTTCAACCCTTTCATTTTTATCAACTAATGAACCTGCCTTAGTAGATTTCTGATAATTTCTCTGCACATGTAAAGTGACTGAATGTGATGAATCCTGTGATGACTTTAGCTCAGTTGCTACTACTTTCTCCTTGTCTAGACTATCCTCAAGTTCAATGATCTTGGCCTTGGAATGATGGGCATGTGAGGCTTAGGATATAGGTTGTTGATGCAAGGGAGAAGCAATATGCCAGGAATGAAAAGGAGGTTGTTCAGGGTGATAAATATTTGGCCATCCATGTGACTGTCGAGAAGGAGGATGTACAACATTTTTCTAGCCATCATTTTCTAGTCTAACTAAAGAAGAAAAACATGGTTTGGGATTGGAATTCCGATACTTGGGTGAGCGTTCTCAAGCATAAGTGGAGGTCTATAGGCTTGTTGGCTAGCCAAATTGAGGAAACCTGTTTGTAACAACTAATTGAATTCTTACGAATCTACATCCAAATGTATGGAAAATCGGAGTCTCTTATTACCCCTTTGCCAAGGACCTAGTCCTCTACCTCTATTATTTCCTCTCCTTCCATGACTGCCCCTGCTGAAAAAGCTCATACTGATATATATTTACACAAGTCAAATCCAAAGTTCAACTAATCATTCATCCAAAACTTTGCAAAAGAAATAATTTAAACATGGTTCTATTTATAGTAATACATATGAAAGCAATCATCATGCAATTCATGTTCTTAAAGTCAACAACCACTTAGAACATGGATTTTTAAAGGGTTTTGGGATTAAATAATGGTATTTGTAATGAGTGAAAAATGGTAAGTATGACATGCATGTAAAATGGACTGTTCTCTTCCATGATCATCTTAAAAAAAAAAAAACTCATTAACTATCAACCATATTACTCCAACCAAAAAACAAAGTTTCCCTTGAATTAAGCATGTGAGTAAAAGGGAATTTTGGGAAAGTGAATTGGAATTGTAATGGGCGAAAAGTGTTACTTATGATAGGGGATTGTGAAATGAAAATGCATTAATTATAGAGTCTATGGTGGTTTGTATTTTTTTTTTCCGAGCATAATTATAATCACATGCAATCACATGGTTTTAAACATATATCAATATGCAACTCTTCCTCATGTTATAACCAAATTCTTCATTTGACCTGCACAATATCCCAATTTAAATTTCTATTGATACCCTGCTGTTGTTTAAAATAAATGCTTATTTTCTTTTGTTCATCACTCTAATGTCCAATAATCACATTTTTAAATTATTTTTTAAGTGAATTGATATTCCATGATTTTTTTAACACACTATAAACCATCAACATCAATCCTAGCAAAGACCAGTCTTTATGCTAATTCCATTGTAAAACCAAAAGCTTCGAAATATCATTTCATCATAACCCAAACTCAATCCACCAAAAAGAATCAAATCGAAAACTAGGAAAATTAAGTTTGCAACAACCTCCAAATCATTAATCCCAATATATATTGTATGCATCGAAACCTCATGACATAAATGAACGATAAACAGGTTGAGGGCTTAAAGCCCAAAATTCTTTCTTTTAAATTCGACTGGGTTCGATTACTGCATGTTGGGATTACAAACCCAGTTCGTCATCAAACTTGTTTTCTCAACTTCATCGTTGAGTGTTGTGCATATGTTAGTGGGTCTTATGATTTTTTATGAGTCAATAACCCATAGTTTGTATGCAAACCCTTGCACACAATCAAAGTCACAGAACTTGAATCGTAGGCTGTAAGACTAAGTTTGAACAAGCGAAGAACAATGTATATAACACATGACTGGTAGTACTAGACCTTGCAGATGAAAAACAAAATCGCGCGGAATATGCCAACCAATGGTTGAAACCCCTATATCATTAAATCAATAAAACTCAAATTCATTTGTGTCTTCATTAACCAGGAGCATTATTGCCTTCGGATTGCACAATGCATGCAAGGAATACAAAACCCAACTCAAAATAAATCAAAACCCATTATTGATTGATTTTACACACGAGGTTGTGAGGTGTAAAACCCAAATAAACAAACCCATGATGACGATACAACATTAAAGTTTGAAAACAACTGAACGATGAGATACCAAGTAGAGAAGCCGAGGTACTCATATCCCAAACAGAGAGACAACATGAGGAAATAAAATGCATAAAGCTCCACAACCATAACTGCCTTTCTTCATCCAAATTACCTTTTGACTTCAACCATCCAGAATGTAAAAACTCATATATTTTCATTCGACCAGTGTTATAGAAAGATTTGCCTCACCCTATGCAATCTTGCACATAAGGCCTTTTTCCATTTCCCTAT
>CBVK0103187825.1:0-10909 GCA_900067695.1 Picea abies | reverse complement strand
AAAACAGGACAAGCCACATAGTGGCTTTTCTTCTATGGAATCACTTCGTTTCAACAAACAAAGTAAATAGTACATCAAACCAATACATTTTATTTTTGGGATGGCATATTCCAAGATCAACAGGTTAATACATTGTAATGTTAATGTGTTTTTTTAAAGTATGAAGTGCATGAAACTACTCAATGTTCAATATGTATCTCCCTACAAAACAGGACAAGCCACATAGTGACTTTTATTCTTATTCTATTTAGAATAGATTGTTTTTAATAGATCTTAATACATGCTTACCTTCATTGAGAAATATATGAATCACAATATAATCATCCATGTTCGACATGTATATCCCTACAAAGCAGGGGTTAATCAACTAATGAGTTTTCCTCTTGTTTTGTATGCAGTTGAGGAAGCATCATCTCCTCCTTCTAAAAAGTATATCATTTTCACTTGTACAATTATTTCTTATCCTTAACCTTAACCACTTTGAATAAGGGAAACAATGTTGTATGATTGTGCTTGTTCTAAGAGTCATGATATAGTTCATGGTTAGACACAATGCATTATACTTTAGATCCAAATCAACCAGTTGTTATAGATCCAATTGCTCTAATGGAGGTGGGATGATGGGGATAAAAGTCTTAGGGAATCGAGCATTTAAAAGAATATGTGAATTGAGGTGGGAGAAAATGTAATAGAAATGTAGGAAGTAAGTTAATTAGTGGACAAATTCAATATCTTTTCCATTGAATTTTTTTCAAGTTCGGTAGGAATTTTGCCAACATTTAAGTTCCACCTAATTGATATGATCTTTGACCATGAAATTTTGTTCTTAAGGGTTTGGCCCATTTTAAGACAACCTAGGTCATTTGAAATTTGATGATCATTAGAATTTTGAAAAAATAAGTAGACCAAAGCATAACTTAAAATTTAAAAAACAAAAACAAACTAACTCACCCACTAGAAGGTTGAGTTCATCCACGGTTTAACTCACTCCATAATGTCTTTTATGACCTTGAGGATAGTGAATTCATCTACTTGAGTGGTCTTCATTTTAAATGTGGGCGTATAACCTCTCCTTTTGTAAGTGCAACGAGACTTATTCACCAACTTAAAGGAGAAATATGATATTGATCATGATGCTCTTTGTACTTATTTGGTATAGGATTGGAGGACCTTGTCAAGTTTTCTATGAAATCTTTAGGTACGTTCAATAAAACGTAAACACCTTGTCTTAGTCCTTTAATTATTGTGGCATTGTTGAAGTTTATGGAACAATATATGTAATTTTAAGGAAGATAATGGCAAAAGGTCGAAACATTTTTTAGAATGGATATACTAATGAAATCACAGAAAACCCAATAATAACCGTGATTAATGAAATATGGGATCTCACGATATGTAAACATAAGAAATAGTGCAGGACTAAATACTTCTATTCACTAAAAAAACTAATTCAATACTTAACAACAATCTTCTTTTTTAAGTAGTTCCAAAATGGGATGATTAACTTTAACTGCGTCATCCACTTCATTTTCATAATAAAAACTAAATAATTATTAAACACACTATTATGTTGTAGCAATACAATCCTCCAATGTCTCCCTCTCTTGGAATATGTATCATTTCCTCCTTGTTTGAAGACACAAGTGTCCCCACTTGCAAAATGAGTAGTAAATTCATCTTGTAGAAACCATTTAGAATGGGTTTGTAGTGATAACGCCACAATGAGTGGATTCATGTCGCACCTCCAACAAGGTATCATTGCCCAGTGGGAGATGGAAATTTGGAAGTTCTCCATTGGATGAGTGATGGGAATGTCTTCATCCAGTTGGGAAGGCTCATATGTTGTGTATGTGTTATATTCTTTGCAAAATTGATCTCTTGTACTATACACTGATATGGGAGCAAAGGGGGATTGGGGGGTGCTTTGTACCCCCTAGCTGAGAGGGTTGTGGGGGTTTGGGGGTGGGAGCCCTCAAGAAAAAAAAATGGTCTGTTTTTAGCGGTTTTTTGTGTCTGTTTTTGGCAGTTTTTTGACACATGGTTTTTGTCGATGGTTTTCTAATTTTGGTTAAGGAATTAGGGTTGTTGACTAATCTGGGTCAATGGATTAGGGGTTTGGATGTCGCGAGATCCTATATGTATATTGTATTGTAAACAATTAATATGATGAATAGAAGATTAGAGATGCCTCTCTAAACAAGTTGTTGGTTTTCTCGGTCTGGGTTTCCAGGGTAAAAAACTCTATGTAATGTGTGCATGTGTCATTGTATATTTTTTGTTTTATTAATAATCTATTTGCAGTAATTAACTGTACAAGGTTAAAATCTACATCATATAGCTTAAGTTTGGAGACATTAACTACCAGATGAATACCCAATTGTCGTATAAGCTCCATTTTGAAGGCATTTTCACCAACCTGGTGCAAAATCTGATATGTGTCATAATGGAGTGGATGAAGCTTATGATGTCTAGCCCCCTAAAAGCATTGTTTTCGAAGATATATCCATACCTTATCACCAACCTATAAGGATGCAAGGCTATGATGGCATACCTTACCATCTCCTTGAACGCGTTTTTGGACATCCCTATGGGCATGTATTGGTTTTCCCCTCATTTAACGCTTGGAATTTGCATAATCTTCTTGAAAAACGAAAAACACAATAATTTTTATTAAATCGACATGTTATAGGGACATATTATAGAAAAAACATGTTTATAAATAATACTTTTTAAATGATTATTTTTTGTTATTGTAAGTTTTTGCTATTGCAAGTCTCATGGGTCTCATTGACCATTGTGTCGAAAACGCTTACTGTAGTTTATATACAACCTGATTCTTGGAGTCATTGGGTTGATTTTTCACAATTAGGATTAACTTCTCTTGATTGATAAATGGGATGATAATAGACACATCCTCTTATTCAATTAACTTTGGCAACACATACCATTGCATAGAATTCCTTTGAGGGACCATTACTAATGGGATTCTCTCTTTGGTGGGACATTAGTGTTCTTAATTATACACATGGAACCACTTAGAATAACTTAATGTCTTATGTATTTGATATTTGGGTTACAACATATAGTGTATTCAACCCTTTGGTTACAACATGGTGCTTGATGCTTACATATGAATACTCCTCCAAAAGGCCATTGCTTTTGGTTTCATAATTCAAAGTGTTGGAAGTCTTATATTGACACCAACACAAGGATTCTTTTTTTGTTCTTTAAATGTCGATAAAAATATGAATACTAAATCCTCCGATCATGATTTCTCAAAAGTCACTTCAAAGAATCTCTTCAACAAGGTTGTTTTTTGTATTTTTTTACAAAGAGGAAGAACTTCAATAAATTCAACCTTTGTCCATTAGGTATGTAAACCTCTAATGGTCTAGAAATCATCAATATGTATTGTAAGTGGAAAGTACATCTATACATTCTTTTCACTATATCTCTCATGGTTTTGTAAAAAACTTCCCCCCTCTCATTAACTTCCAACACCACTCCAAATGAACTAAGGACCAAGTCATTATCATTTACATCCTTCTTAATTTTCATTTCTTAGGACAACATTCTACTCCCTCCCTATTGGTCCCTGCACAACATTAAAAAAATGTGAAATCGAGTGTTTAAAACATGTTAACGATTAATGTTAAGAAATTGATTTTTAGTAAAAAGTCAAAGAAAAACTTCATGTTGATTACCTTTTGATCCACCTAATTCCTCCCTTTGCAACATTTCTATAAAGCTTCTACACTGTTTTGCACTCAAATTGCAAACAATCTTATCAAATTTCTTCAATTTTTTGCTCTGCATGACACGCCTTAACCAATACACATCATTAATTTAAACCTACAGATAATTCAAATATATTAACATGACACGCCTTAACCAATACACATCATTAATTTAAACCTACAGATAATTCAAATATATTATTTTTTTAATAAAACTTAAAGAACTCGCCTTGTTCTCTTGTTGGGATGAGCTACCATCATGCTCGTTGTAATATGTTGTTTTCCTTAAACTTCTATCAACCATCTTCTATTAAAAAAAATCCAGGAATCACCAGATAAAGAAATTATGAAATATTTTTTACAAAATAAGACTTTCGTGTGTATAATAAAACAATACACACCAATATTTTAATTACCTCTCCCCATGTGCGTGAGATTTGAGGAAACCCTACCCCGAGTGTCATCTCCTATGGCCTCCATGGATTCCCTTAGTGGGGGCTCTTGAGCTCCCCCCCCAACCTCCCCCTCTTCCACCCTCGACTGGTATTGTGTGCTCTTCCGATCCCACCCTCGACTGGTATTGTTGCATTCAAATCCTTGATTGTGGCCCTTCCAAAGCAACCTAAACATGCTCAGTCGAGATTCATCAAAAAGCTGGATGAGATCCCTTTGGTGTAAGTCCAAGCAAGCCTAATATCTCTTGCATTGAGGTTTGCAGAGAACATGCTAATAGGGCAATTCACTAGGATCTATTCCTCGCCTAAATCTATATCTATTTGGATTAACAAAAATTGGAAGCCGCATTTGAAAGGTAGGATTTCACATTCCTTTTTTGGCCACGGTTTTTTTCTTTTCTTTTTGAGGAAAAAGAAGATTGTGACCTTATTTTTAGAAGAAGGTCATACTTTATAGGGGCTCGAGGTATGTATGTGAATCATTGGACCCTTGATTTTGACCCAGAAAATGGCATCCCTTCGGTTGTTCCGATCTGGGTCCGCCTTCCTTTTTTGCCTCTTCACTGCTGGTGTGATGAGACTCTTTGAGCCATTGGGAATTCCTTGGGTAAATATATTGATCATGATGAACCTAAGGAAGGCTTGCAATCTTATTCTAGAATCTGTGTTGAGGTAGATATGGAGAAAGGTCTCCAAGAGGCCATCAAACTTACCCTAGACAATAGGACATACCGCCAAGAAGTAGATTACGAACAACTGCCTTTAAAATCTAAGGTTTGCCACGAATATGGCCACTTTGCTAAGAGATGCTAAAAAATTCTTGCAAATCAGCCAACAGGTGAATCCAATGAGCAATGGGAACAACCAAAGTGGAAGAAACAAAAAATTAAGCATTAAGCAAGGCCCCAACCTGAAAATCCTCCCCCCTAAGAGGGATCTCCCTCCAATCCAAAATCTCAAGAGGTTCCAACCTCGTCATCTGTAGGAAAAAGCAAGGGTTGCATTCCAACCAAGAATTAGTATGAAATCCTCTTAGACATGGAAGAAGATCTAGAGGAAGACCCCAAATCCAGTCATCAATATTCCTTAGTCTAGATCGAGGACCTTTAGATCCCTCCAATAATCCAACATTTGATCCCACAGAAGGGACATGAATATGGAGAGATAGTTGAAATTTCAGAAGAAGAGACAGACCCATATTACACGAGCCTTCACACCTAAAAAAAACTAGGAAGAAAATTGAAAAATCAAAGGAGGCAAACAATTGCCCGTAAGGAAATTGATCTTGGAAAACAGAGTACACTTGATGGACATACTAAAAATAATCCATACCTTCAAGAAATCAAAGTAGCTCTACTCCCCCAAAGGGGGGAAACCCCAAATCATCTTTTAAATGATCAAGATTGTTTCCTGGAATTGTAGAGGACTTGAAAGTGAAAATAAGAAATCTTTGGTCATAAATTTAGTTCGTACAAAAATACCTCAAGTTCTCCTACTCCAGTAAATGAAAATGAAGGACACAAATGTCCTTCAAGAAATTAGTTTTATGTGACATTCTAAAGCAAGGAAAGCAGTAAGCTCTCGAGGTGCTTTTGGTGCCCTTTGCATCCTTTGGAATTCTCAAAAATTCAGAATGGAAGGTCAGGAGTGTGTGCCCAACTGGTTGTTAGTCAATCTATCTCATCTTCCCACAACTAAGTCTTACCTAATTTTCAATATTTATATGCCTTCAATTAACGAAGAAAAAGTCATATGTTGGAATTATTTTCTCTCCCTACAAGGAAGAGTTAGCTCTGCTCGGCTCATTCTTGTTGGGGACTATAATACCACTCTTCATGCCTTTGAAAAGAGAGGGGGAACTATAGTAAGAGATTCTACTAGAGAATATATGGAAGATCTATTAACTATGTATGACCTGATGGACAACAAACCAATCCATGGTCATTTCACATGGTCAAATAAGAGGTAGGGCCATAGTGACATAGTGGTAAGGCTTGAGTTTCTCATTAGCAACAATATCTTAGAGGATTCAGTCATGCCCCTATCTTGTATTCTTCCTTGGGAAATATCCGATCACCGACCTATCACTCTTGAGTTGTCTTCGCCTGTCCCCCTAGGTCCTATTCCTTTTCATTTTAACCCTCGTTGGGACCAAGATCCATCCTTCCTTGGGCTCGTGACTTCATCCTGAAATTTTTGGATACAGGGATGTCATGTATACATCTAGGAACAAAAGTTAAAATCCCCTAAACATGCTATGAGAGAATGGATCAAGATCAAAGAAATAAATGAGAAAAAAAGCAATTCAAGATCTGACAAACAAAATGGAGGAGATGTGCATTAGGATGAAAATAATCCCTATTACTCCATCCCTACTAATAGAAGAGAAACATCATTTTAAGGAGGACCATAAAGTATTCAAGGAAGAGGAGGAAGACTGGAGACTAAAGTCTCACAGTCTCTGGCTTCAGGCTAGTGATTACAACACAAAAAAATTTCATCATCAAGCTAAAGCGCGCATTTGGAAAATAAAATTTTAGAAATTAGGGGAGCATATGACAATCCTATCTTAGGGAAAAAATCAGCTTAAATAGGTATCCAATAGTCATTATGAAAGTCTATACTTGAAGGATGGGAGGGGGAACATAGATTCCCAGGAGAATATCCTTAGTAACATTCCCAAGATCATTAGCACAATAGATAATGAGGACTCAGGAGCTCTTCAAAAAAGGTGACAGAAGATGAAATTTTTGGGGTGTTGCAGCAAATGAACCTGGATAAGGTGCCCGGTCCAGATGGATTTTCATCCCACTTCTATTTCATTTGTTGGCACATTATAATAATGAGGACTCAGGAGCTCTTCAAAAAAGGTGACAGAAGATGAAATTTTTGGGGTGTTGCAGCAAATGAACCTGGATAAGGTGCCCGGTCCAGATGGATTTTCATCCCACTTCTATTTCATTTGTTGGCACATTATAAAACATGATCTGGTACAAATGGTTCATATCAACAAGAATGGGAGGAAGTACAAACTCATCCTTTCTAGCCCTTATTCCTAAAGAGTCAAACCCTGCCTCTTTTGTCCACCTTCAACCAATTTCCCTCTGCAATGTATCCTACAAAATCATATCCAAAATCATTGCAAACAAAATAAATCCTTTCCTACCTTTGATAGGGTGCGACACAATTTTTTGTTTGCCATTTTGGCAAGAATCGAATTTGGAGCAGAATTTATAGTGTGGATCCCCTCGTGTATTCAGGACTCCTGGATCTCCCCAATGATCAATGGAAGATCGAAAAATTTCTTCAGGTTTTGTAGAGGCCTCAAGCGAGGATGCCCTTTATCCCCCGTCCTTTACATCCCGGTGGAAAAAGATTTAAGTAGACAATTAGAGTAGGCAAGAAGAACAAAAAATATCCTCGAAATAAAAATAACCCAAAAGGAAAGAAGAGTTAATTANTAAAAATAACCCAAAAGGAAAGAAGAGTTAATTAGTCACAATTTGCAGATGATACCTTATTATTGGGAGACACATATACGATCATAGCCAGAAGATTCAAAGATATTTTGGATGAATTTATGAAAGCTTCAGGAGGAAAAATAAATAGGCAGAAAATCCATATTTATGTATGGAATACCAACTCCAAAGTGGCTGCAAACATTGTTGGTATTCTTCAATTTTGTTGGAGAATTGGACCACCTTCAAGTATTTGGGAAACCCTATTTGCCTCTAATCCCTTCCTTGCTCAGCTTGGGCCCTTATAGTAGATAAAATAAAGTCTAAATTTATCTAATCTCTCCATATTTTTTTGTTCTCTTCTCTTCTTGCTCCAGCCAATGTCAAATATTTTATCGCTTAATAAATAAGGAAATTCCTTTAGATGGGGGGGGGGGGAGGAGAAAAACACTAAAATAATGCATCTTGTCAACTAGAAAGTAGTAAGGGCACCAAATACCCACAAGGGTCTGGGAATTTTAGATCCAATTCTATCTAATCTAATGCTTATGGATAAAATTATATGGCATCTAGCCATAGGGAAGTAGGAAAGGCGGAAGAAGGTTTTGCTTCATAAATTTTTGGCTGGAGATAGGCTTAGGTGTCTGGATTCTCCTCCAACAAGAAGGTCTTTTTCTCCAATCTGGAAACTCTTGAAGGCCTCTCTCTCGTTGTTTCAAAGCAAAGCAACATGGATCCCAGGTAATGGACGTCAAATATTTATCTGGAAGAACAACATAATGGGTAATCCTCCCTTTCAACAAGATCAAGCATTGTTGCGCTTGCTTTCCTAGTGTATTGACCATGGAATCAACTCTCTGTTTGATATTTCAAAATGGAATTCTTTTGGTTGTTGGGCAAGCTGGCATCTTTCCAATCCGCCTTCCCCTCTTCATGGGCTATTTAAAGATCTCTGGCATCGTCTCAAAGGATGTGCCCCTTCTCACCTCTCAATCAAGGAATTTAGTGGTTTGGGGAACGATCATTACTCAATTAGAGCTAGCTACGCTGCCCTCGTTGAATAATATGTCCTCCCTCCAAAATCGAATATGTGGAAAAGGGTTTGGAACATAAAATGCCTCCCTAAGATCAACATGTTTTGTTGGACCCTAGCACATGGGAAGATATTAACAGAGGAAAATTTTCAAAAAATGGGGTTCAAAGGTACTTATAGATGTGCCCTCTGTTGCTAGGCTAAAGAAACACTCGTTCATATTTTCCTAGAATGTCCTTTCGCTAAATCAACGTGGGATTTAGTTCTACAAAATTTAAATCCATGTATCATATGGACAAACTCCCCCACTCAACTCTTCAGTTGTTGGAAAGCTTCATACCAAGGATCATTAGCCAACAAGCATGTATTTAAAGTCATCTTCATGGTCATGCCAAAGTTCACTACTTGAAAAATATGGCTTACCCGTAATAGAGATATATTTTCAGAAGTCTCAACCTCTCTAGAGCAGGTGGCCAATAAATGTCTAGGACTAATGATGGAGCACTTCAATCTGAAAAAGAAAAAAAAAAACAAATTCCCAACAACAGTTAACTCATGAAGAAGAAAATTGGTTCCAAAAGTTTCTTCAATCACAATTTGGACCAAACACTAGTATTCATCAAATTAGTCCTCATAACTCCTCCAAAACATAATGGAGGCTTCATATTCCAGCTCAGGAGTTTGAATTATGGAAGAAGACCCATAATAGGTATATTTTAAGTTTTGATCGTGCCTCAAAAGGTAACCCAGGCTGGTAGGAGCAGGTGGGGTTATCTTCTTCCTAGAAGGAAATATTAGACTCACCTTCTCATGGAGCCTGGACACAACAACCAATAATCAAGATGAAGCATGTGCACTCTTCCAAGTTCTAATTCTGGCTCATAATCAAGGACTGGACTCTATTTAAATCTTGGGGATTCAAAAGGGGTTATAAAACATGGCAAGAAGAAAACTCTGCCGGTTGAAATGAAACTTAGAAACATATTCACAAGAATCCACAAAGAGCTAGAAGCTTTCCATTCATTCTTTCACTTCTATTGTGCTAGGCACCAACAACCCTCCATTTTCTTGTAGATTTGCTTGAAAATCTCCCTCCAAGAAAATTGAGCCCCCTTTTGTTCTTCTTTGAAAGATTCTCGAGTTGAGTTTTTCTTAACGAGCTCTCTTTAACTCTAAGCAAGCTACCTCTCTTTTTGGGTTTAATTGAGATTGTGATTTTGGCTTTTCACTTAAAAAAAAATTGAGCTACTTGAGAAAAAAGAGTTCTTGATTTTCGGTGAAGTTAGTGCAAACTCCTCCGGTGTACACCAGAGGAGTTGCCACAAACTCCTTTAGTGTACATCGGAGGAGTTCCCTCCAAACAACTCTAGTAATCGTCAGGACACTTCCTTTAAAATTCTCCAAAGGATCATTTTACCACTGCACGACTTTACCTAAGTTCCCCTAGTTTGATTGGAGGAGTTTGTACTAACTCCTTCGGTCAAACCAGAGGACTTCATCCCTTACCCTCTGTGACCAATGATGCACTTCACATCAATTCCTGTGGTTTACACTGTGGACTTTGAGACTTCCCTTGAAATAAGTGTCAGTGTAGGAAGGAAATGGAAATTCTAAAAGAGACTTTTCTAGAGCCTAGTCATGAGTATATTAGGTTAAAGTAACAATCCAACTTCTACAAGCCAAGTTGTTTCCATGGGAAACAAAGATCAATATCCTAAAAAAGCAAGGAAACTATCATTTAACTCATGGACAACTAATACACTTACAAAAAGAAGAAGTGACAAGTGATAACAAAATCACCAAAACATTATAATGCATGCTAATGCAACAATAAAATCCTTTTGCTTATTGTGAATATATTGATGCATCTACACCCATGTTAGATACAATCATTGCATCAAAGATGAGGACTAAGTCCTATAACATCTACACAAGACTTTTGTTTATTTTACTTATTAAATTTTATTAATATTTTTTGTATTCTTAAATATTAATGTAAAATTTATTTAATTTAATATTACTTTAACCTTAACAAATTGATTATTTTCTTCATTAACCAAATCTAATACTCACATTTCCTTATGAGGAGATTCATAAAGTTGGTGGTAGAGAAAAAAATCATAAAGTCACTTAAAGCAAATTGTGTAGATTAAAATTCATTATTATTAATAATTTTGTTTTCATATTTAATAATTTAAATTTAATTAATTATAATTTTTAAATAAT
>CBVK0103184715.1:0-32014 GCA_900067695.1 Picea abies | reverse complement strand
ATGCACTATGGCTTCCAACTCCAAATCATGAGTGGCATAGTGTCTTTCATGATCCTTCAACTTCCTTGATTCATAACATACAACAAAAGAATTTTGACTGAGGACTCCACCAAGTCCTTCTTTACATGCATCTGTGCATACAATGAAGTCTTCATTTGGGTATGCAATCCTTAGTATTGGAGCACTTGTTAATATTTGTTTCAAGTGTTGGAAACTCTTTTCACAATCCAATGTCCACTGAAACTTCACAGCCTTATTTTGTAAGGAAGTGATTGGGTGTGCAATCTTTGAGAATCCTCAATGAATATCCTATAGTATCCTGCAAGGCCCATGAATGATCTGACCTCTGTCACATTCTTTGGCGCTGACCATTCTCTAATGGCTTCTAACTTCTTAGGATCCACTGCTATCCCATCCTCTGAAATGATATGTCCCAAATAATGAATTTGCTTCTAACAAAATGAGCACTTGCTCAATTTGGCATACAACTGATGCTCCCTTAATAATTTCAACACCATCCTCAAATGATGCTCATGCTCTTCTTCTGACTTGGAATATATAAGAATGTCATCCAAAAAGACACTGACAAACTTGTCTAAATATTCACGGAAAACACCATTCATTAAGCACATGAAAACAACTGGTGCATTTGGTAGCCCAAATGGCACCACTGTGAACTCATAATGACCATACCTTGTCCTGAAGGCGATCTTGTTGATATCTTCCTCTTTAATCCTTACCTAGTGGTATCCTGACCTGAGATCTATCTTGGAAAATATCTTTGCATCATTCAATTGATCAAAAAGATCATCAATCCTTGGCAGAGGATACTTGTTCTTAACAGACACTTTATTCAACTGTCTGAAATCAATGCACAATCTTAATGTCCCATATTTCTTCTTCACGAACAAGACTGGGGCACCCCAAGGTGACACACTTGGGCGTATATACCCCTTCTTCAGAAGTTCTTCCAGTTACATTTTCAACTCCTTCAGCTCTGGTGTACTCATTCTGTAAGGAGTCTTTGACACTGGAGCTGCTCCAGGCATTAAATTTATAGAGAAATCAATATCTGTCTTTGGGGGTAGTCCCAGTACCTCCTTGAACACATCTTCAAATTATTCCAGGACTACATGATCTTCCAAAGTTGGCATCTTATATTTAGGTGTCTCTTCCATATCAACTGCAAATATTTTACACCCTTTTCTGTAACATTTCATCAGCTGCAATGCTAAAATTTCTCTAATGGTTACTTCCCTGGGAATTCCCTACACTTTCCTTATGTTCCCTTCCTCATCCAAGCAAGTGAATGCCTTGTTATGACAGTCTAGGATAGCATGATGTTGGTCCAAACAATCCATCCCAATTAGACAGTCATAGGAACCTAAAGGAAAGATGTTCAAATCTTCCCTAGTGTTCATCCCATTCATGTCCATAATACATGACTTAACCATCTCATTAACTTTTCTTTTGGCTCCAGTAGCCAGTTGCACCAACTAAGATTTTCCATGCTTGCTTCTTGGAAAATGCAAACTTTCCACCATCTTAGGATCTATATAACTATGCCTAGCTCCTGAATCAATTAAAATAGTAATGGTTTGGTTGTTGATCATACCTTCCACTTCAATCATATGTGATTGATACTCTGCTTGCTTGTTGTCCAGGGCTGCATAGATCCTTGGTACATTTCTTCCCATGTTCTCCACTGTTTCAGCTTGCTGTACATTGTGAACAGTCCTCACTTTTTTACCTTTGTGAGGACAATCTCTGAACATATGATCTCCTTTACAACCCCAGCATTGAATAGGTGGTTGCCTTGGCCTTTGACCCCCTGTCTCAATCATTCTAGGTTCTTTAGAAGTTGGTTGTCCCTGAGTATTATTTATGAAGAATGGTGGCTTAGTTTCCTTCTTCCTCTGATCCATCTTGAATTTATTTTTGTCTTCCCAATATTTTTGGAAAGTTGACCTTGATTTTTGTTGATCATATAGGCATTTAGCTTGCATTATGGTCTCCTCCAATGTCTTGGGATCATCATAATTTATTTTTTCACTGATGAATGATGGGAATCCACTCAAATACCTATGAATCTTAACTGTCTCATCCTTGATGAAAGAGACAAACTTCTTGAATTCCCTTCAAGTAACACTTTTCTCTTTAATGTTTTTCACCTGCACAAGTTGATCCCACCACATGGATGCCTTTCCCTTGAGTTGATAGATGGAAATTCTACCTTTTACATGAGATGAATAATTATGCAATTGAAAATACTTTCTCATGCCCAACAACCATGTCTCTACATCTTCATCCTTCTTGTGCTCACCATCAAATGTAGGAGATTTGATTTTGTTCATTTCTCCTCGTAGCTCATCCACCCCAGACCTCTTATGATTCCTGATAGGGGATGGACTTGAACTTTTATGTGCCCTCTTATTGGAATGCCTCGGGGAGTGATGGTGATGTCTGCTAACACTTCTTGCTCTTATTTTCTCATCAGGATACATGTGACTTCCAGATTTGTTTGAGCAACTCTCCTTATCCAATTTATTTTCTATTATCTTCAAGCTCTGCATTAACTTCACGTTGAAGTCATCCTGCTGCTCCTTGTCTCTCATAAGCCTTTCATTATCATCTTTATAAATTTGCACATCCTTCTGCAAATTTTTAATGGTCTCTACCATATTCATGTTTTCATCCCTTTCTTCTCCATGTCCATTAGAGTTTGTTCCTTCAATACCCAAATGGACATCCATCCCTTTGATCTCATCTTCCTGGTTGTAAGTCCCCTGTGCAAATTCCATTACTCTAGACTCTATGTTGATCCTGATATGATCTAGTTTTTGTTAACTCTGCAAAATGTGTAGCCAACAAAACTTGTCAGGCTAACTGTTTCAACAATTTCATGAAAAATACTAACCATTCTGGTTCAATAATATATCAAAATTCTTTCTTCTGATTTCCTCAAAAATTGAATGCCCAGATAAATTTTCTGGGTGAATATTTATATTCTACTATCCTGTACCTTTTCAACGCCTTCTCCCATGCTCCATTCTGAGTCTTGAGCAGAAAGTTATGGTTATTTGAAAATTACCCAATAATTTTTTTGTTCACACTTCAACTTTTCGCAACTATGTGCTGTAATTATGCATTTTCGCACCTACCCCATTGGATTTTTCGTAGGATCTCAATTGGGTTTCTTCATATACATATTCTGGACATTTTTTCCAAGTTTCACCTTTTTCTAGGTTCCAGGCTGCTAGTTACAACCTGCTGAAGTTCTAGGCCAATTCGTGTTTTGGGCCTGAAATGCTACAAGTACCTTCTTTTCCATTTTAAACATTTTTAACATGCCCAGAAATTTAATTAAGCTCTAGGACTTTCTTCTACGGTTCAATATATTTCCATTGACTACTCCTACGCCTCAATCGAATTCTGCAGCAGAAATTTATGGCTCTTTGAAGTTAGTTGGGTCTTAAAATTTACCGTCCATTGTTTGTATTGTACCTTTCTCATAAAAGCTCTGTTTGACGAACAGTTTACACCATTAGAAATATCTCTCCGAGATCTTTTATTTGAGATGCAGAGACAAAGTGTACCTTGGTACACTCTATTCTCGTTGTTTTTGAGTACCTAAATACGCTCCTAAGGGCCTCAAAAATGCGCTGCAAAAATATGATGTTCAAATGATATAATGCGTCGCAAAAAATCGTTGGTTTTATGTTGTTGTTCACCCTCCAAACAACTTCGCGTGCACAATTTTCAACCTGTACACCCATATATAGCATGTGCGGTAACACCACAAGGTAATCCATGGTTAGCGTACCTATAACCACTGTGCATCACTTCTCTGTCGCGCCAATAACTTGCGCGCACTACTTTTGTATCGCGTGCCAATATCCACTGTGTGCAGTTTTGGTTCTTTCATTATTACCTATTGCGTGCAATTTTTGTGTCGTGTGCTGATATTCCACACACATTTCACTCTACGCGTTGCACCATGCTAGAGTTTAGTATGCCCCCGCCGCGCACCAAAACTTTGTGTGCACCACTAACTAAACTTTCGTGTGACAATATATATCCACATTTTGCGCGCACTAACAAAATTCATTTGCGCTCTTCCAATACTGTTCACACCACGCCTAAGTTATGTTGGTCACTATAATTGCTTAATTGAATTAAACAATCAAGTGATACATAAATTATCAACCCAGGGAAGTCTTTTATTTCAAAGATAGCCACGCACTGTATATGCTCAATTCCAAAAGCAACTTAGTGTTGTAGTAAAGAAATTTATACTAATTATGCTTGCTTGAATGAACTGAAACTCTGAATTAAATCACGGGAAAGTAATTCCCCTATTGCAATTCTTTAAAGTTCAATCTAAGAATCCTAGATTACATTAAAATAACACTGCAATGGGAAAGAATAACTATTCTGCAATCAGAGAACAAGACCCTTACTCTCAAACAGAGACTCAGTACTAACACTCTTTCATGAAAACAGTAATGCAGAAAACAATTAACTCTATCTAACAGAGAACAAAGCCACCTAGTTCCTTTCTGTCTAAGCAGGAGCCTTGAGCTTTATTTCTGTTTTAGCACACTTGTGAGACTGAGGTTTACAGAGAACAGGGCAGTCTGATCCCTTCCTTTCTGAGCAGGGATCCCTAACCCAGTTTCTGGCTAGCACCAATGAAAGTCTACAGAGAACAGAATGGTTTGGTTCTTTCCTTTCTGAGCAGGAACCCTTGATCCAATCCCTGGCTAACACACACTTGCAGGGGTAAATGAAATCTACAAAAGACAAGGTGTTGTGATTCCTTCCTGTCTGAGTAGGAACCCTTAACCAAACCTCTGGCTAGCACACTGGCAGAAGTAAATGAATTCTACAGAAGACAAGGTGTTGTGATTCCTTCCTGTCTGAGCAGGAACCCTTTAACCAAATCTCTGGCTAGCACACTTGCAGTAGTAAATGAAATCTACAGAAGTCGAGGTATTTGGATTCCTTCCTGTCTGAGCAGGAACCTTTTAACCAAACCTCTGGCTAGCACACTGGCAGCAGTAAATAAATTCTACAGAGGGTATGATATTCCGATCCCTTTCTGTCTGAGCAGGGACCTTTAACCAATTCTCTGCTAGCCTCATAAAATCATCACACAAGATTGTTGATAAAAAGAATTACAAATTCCATTCAATTAAACTAAGACAGAGTCAGTAGTGTTTCAGCAAAGCGGAATCCATTAAAAACAGTGTTTCAACAAACGACAGTTAAACAAAGCATGAACAGAAATTATACTAACACACTTCTAACTAATGGGTGAATCTTGTGAAGAAGGTGGGCCCTCCCTTCTCACAAGATTCCCCTGAACGAAAAGCTAGAGAAGGATACTCAAAGCAGTCTTATATTTATCTGTCAAAATATCACATTACAAATTGAAAGAATAGAATACGTCCCGCTTCTCTGGAGTTGCTTCAGTACATCAAAACTTGGATATCTCGAATGGTGATTTCCTCTGATTTAAAGAGGAAATCCCTTCGATACAATCATTACAATGCATATCTGAATCCTATCCTAAATCAGACCTTCTTTCTAAATCAGCATAGGATGACCTATTCTCACGCAACCGAATGCTATTACAGGAACTGAACGAGGCATTGTTGGTATGGCTGGTGTAACAGCTTCTTCTCATTGTTGTTGATGTTGTTTCAGCATCGCAATTCGCGGGTTGTTTCAGCCACGTGAATTGCGCTCTGACTGCGTTGACCGCTGACTGTGGCGGTTGTGTTTCAGCATCGTCAGTTCTGGCGGTTTCCTCTGTGTTTCAGCATCTGCAATTCTGAACTGTGTAACAGCTCCGTGTTTCAGCGTCTGCATCCTCGAACTGTGTAGCAGCTCCGTGTTTCGGCATCTACATCCTCGAACTGTGTAGCAGCTCCGTGTTTCAGCATCAGTTCAGCAACAGCAACCTTGGACAGTTCTTTGTTTCAGCAACAGGCCTCAAATGCTAATCTGCAGTTATGGCCACGTATGCATTTCTAATCAATAGTTAAGTACGAGAGTGATGTAAAATATCATGCAAAACAGATTAAACGTATAGTAATGAGAAGGGACGTTGTATACCTTTGAGATGATCAGATAAAGTGATAGTATGGGTCTAAATGTAGGTGATCAAGAGTATAATGGTGGCAAAAAGTATAGGCAAAAAGGTACATTGTGTGGTCCTAACAAGTTCCAGGTGCCAACTCAAACTAACAGACTATAGTCCCTCATTCCCCACATATTGCATGTCCCACCCCAGGAAGTGTTCCCCTTCTCTTCTCAACAGTCTTTCGGTTGCCCCACTTCCTTTCCTGGCTTCAGTAATAGGCCGGACAGGAAGTCTCAGAGCCCTGTAGATGTAGTTTAGCACCTTCAGGAAATCAATTCCAAGAAATTCTCTCACCCAGAGAGAAATTTCTCACGGGCCTGACAACCCGCCTCTCCAATATCCCACGGGCCTGACAACCTGCTTCTTCAGTCCAGCTCACAATATAACCAGCCACACAAATAGGTATGGGTATGGATACAAGTTTAGGTACAATGACATGAAGGTACGGAGGATAGTTCAATGAGTGTGTGAAGGCTCATGGATGTTTTTCTGGATCACTGAATGATGGAAGGATCATGGAAAATGAACTAATTCCCAACAATATGTATGCATTTCCCCAACTTGACACTTGTCATGTTGGGAGCTACTTTGGCCCACTTGTCCCCAACTTTAGAACTTAGGATAAACTAATTATCCATACTTTATACTTTAAGAAATATTAATATAATATTCTTTTTTGGCTTAAGCTCCCTAGCTTAGCCCTTTTTCTTAACGTTCAGCCCCCCCTTTCCCTAACTAGTGGAGTTTAGTCCCCCATACTCTTTTATCGTGGTCGGTCTACGCGTAGTGATGTATTTTATATTAATGATGAGACATATACGAAAGTAGGCGCACTGGCCTTTAGCATCTAGGCTCTCTCACCTAATACAAATGTAAGCCTCCTAGCTTATAATAACTGGCTCACCAGCCTATAAAACACAACATATAAACAAAGGCTCCATGGCCTCAAAATCACATGCACTTAAGTTGTTGCGTGTGGTATCCTAGAATGTGCACACTTCATCATTTTACTGCACACTACATGCATGCACTATGCCATGAAAGGTGCATACAAAAATGATATCAAACAGCTCACCAGCTTACATACATTTGTATTTACATATACAATTGGGTTCGGCCTAGGGATATTACATGTATGAGGGGGTTTGGTCCTGTATTCATAACATTCGATCAGTCACAGTAAAAGTGTTTCTTTGTTTTAAGGAGAAATTTTCTAATATGCTCTTCTGAATCTCAAGATGGAGGGAAGAAATAGAAAGCAGAAAATAGGGAAGAAAATCAAATCATCTATCTAACAGTAGTACTGGAAGCAAAAATCAATTCCAACAATGTCTAAAAGGAGGACATCATGACAGTTGTGTAACTTTATTGTTATTGATCAACAATACTTATAGAATGGCATTGTTGTGGCGAAACTGATCCAAAACTTATTTATGATAAACAAAAGACAGCAGAAATTGAACAATCAATTAAACAAAGAAAAATAAAATAGCGAAAAAAAAAAAGCTATATACAGCAGTCATTTCCACATGGAATTTATCAATCAAGTTGGTTCCACATAATGTTTCAAGTGGGAACCATTTGTACTGTAGGAAAACAATCTCTCTTCCAAACCCTTTAAAAGATAAGAGTTTGCGCATAGGACAAAAGCGATTTTGAAAGGACCTAGCCATAATTTATGAAACTTTGAATGTATTCCTCTGTCAGCATGGGCTGAGTCCCAAAGAAAGACTTTCTCATTTACTTTAAATTTGATAGCTTGTGCACGTTTTTAAAAATATTTCTTCACGGTTTGTTGTCTTCTCTTTATGTTTTCCAAGGCTAACAGACTATGTTGTTCTAAGGATAATAGTGCATATATCCTTTGAGGGACATTGGAAGAATTTAATTCTTCAATCTATGGCATGAGTCGTAGGGAGGAGAGTTCCAACTCGGTAGGTAGAATAGTATCTTGACCATAAACAAGCTGGAAGGGAGTGCAACGTGTGCTTACCTGGGTGGTAGTGTGATCTTCCCAAAGGGTGTAAGTGAGGAGGGTGTGCCAATGATGAGTCTTAGCTTCGATGATCCTTTTTATGATCCTAACCAGATTTTTGTTAGTAGACTTGGCTTGCCCATTTCCTTGAGGGTAATAAGTTGATGAGGTGAAATGTTTGACTCCCAATTTGACCCAAAATTGAGTCAATTTTGCGGAAATGAAAGTGGGACCATTGTCTATAATAATCTCTAAAGGAATGCCAAATCTGGAGAAGATATTAGTTTCCAGGAAATAAATTACTTTTTCATCTTGTGCATGTCTGAGAGGGGCATCTTCAGTCCACTTAGTGAAATCATCAGTGGCTTTCAAAATGAAAATCTGCCCTGCAAAAGATGGAGGATTAATAGGACCAATAAATTCTAGGCCCCATTTAGAAAAAGGAAAATCAGGGAGAATAGGTTGCAAAGGAATAGCAGAAAGATGTTATTTCCCAGCGAATTTTTGGCACTTGTCACAAGATCTTGCGAATTTATAAGAATCTCGAAAAATTGAATGTCAATAATAACCATTCCTGATGATTTTAAAAGAAATAGCCTTAGCAGAAACGTGGCCACCAACATGCATAATGGAATCTGAAGATCCATGAGTTTCCTGTAACAATTTTTGAGCTTCCTCATTATTCACACATCGAAGTAATATACCATCAATAGACCTCCTGAACAAAAAGTCTCCTAAAATAATATACCGGGAAGATTCAAGACGAAGCCTTCTCTTTTGATGAGGATCTAAGTCATCTGGGCATTTCTGATATTGCAAGTAATACACTAGATTTTTATACTAGGGGTGTTCAACAATAGAAAGGGTTTGACTCTCGATATAAAACAATGTTGAAAGAGGATTATTTTGATCGTCAATTTCTTCACTTTCTTCAACATGTTGAGCTAAGTGAAGGGCTAAGTCTCTTCCATTAATTGTTTACGAAGTCATGATGGTTAAATCATGCTCCTGGATTTTGGCAAGCCAATGTACAAGCTTCCCTAAAAGATAAGTTTGTGAAAGAAAAAACTTGACTGCAGGCAAAGGGATTTTTACCTATGTGTGTTTTCCTAGGATAAAGTGGCGAAATTTCTCTACATATTTAACAAGAGAAAATGAATGTTTCTCAATATAAGAGTACTCAAATTCATCATGTGATCAACTTTGGCTCATGTAAGCTACAGGTTTCTCATTATTCTGATCATCACATTGTAAGAGGATAGTAGAAACTGCTTCCTCAGTGGCATTAGTGTATATGATAAAATCTTTCTCAAAGTCTGGTTTCGCCAGAACTGGTGCAGAACTGATTGCCTTCTTAATCCTTACGAAAGCATTTTCGACATCATCTGTCCAAGAAAAGGAGTGATCTTGCTTTAGAAGATTTTGAATTGGTTTAACCATTAAGGAAAAATCAAGAACAAACATACGAACGAAGTTGATAATGCCCATAAAGGATTGAACCTCCTTTTTGGAAGTGAGGGCAGGAAGGTTCAGAATAGCCATAATCCTTTCGAGATCTATGATTATTCCTGATTCAGAAACAATATGTCTAAGGAGATTTCCCTTGGTGACGCCAAAAATAGATTTAGAAGGATTTAAGGAAATGCCAAATTTTTTGCATCACATGAGAACTTTTTTGAGATGACCAAAGTGATCCAATCGATTTTTTGAATAGACAATAAAATCATCAAGATAAACCTAGATAATCTTACCGATCAGATCATCAAAATCTATTTGCATAGATCTCTGGAAAGTGACACCTACATTAGAGTCTAGATAAGCCAAAAGGAATGTGTTCATAAGCAAATGTGCCCCATCGTGTAGTAAAGGTGGTTTTGTATCTATCAATCATGTTTACCTTGATTTGATTATATCTGGAGAAAACATCAAGGACATCATTTGTGACCCTGCAATATATTGCAAAATCATTTCCATATTAGGGAGAGTAAAATTATCTTTAACACTAGCTCTATTCAATGAGCGAAAATCAACACATAATCGAATTTGACCAGTTGTTTTCTTAACAAGAACCAAATTTGAAACCCACTCAAAATACTTAAGTGGAAAGATTATCCTAGCTTTCAAAAGTTTTTCCAACTCCTTTCTAGTAGTATATTCAAGTGCGGGGTTAATGGTTCTTTGTTTTTTCCTCACTGGTTTTATCCCTTCCTTGATAGGAATGGCATGTTGCATGAGAGAAGGATCAAAACCACGAAGATCCTTGTATGACCATGCAAAAACATCTTGAAATTCACATAGTAGTTCCGTGAATTTCACCTTTTTCTTGTCGAAACATTGGGCACCTATTTTAACCATCTTTGGAGATTCTGAGGTCCTAAGGTTCAAGGAAATGGTATCACCCACTCTCCTTTTCAACTCCTCTTCCTTATGTGTTTCTTTTTTGCTCACATCACTTGATGAAAATGAACTCTGAAGAGGAGTCAATCCTTTTGGAAATTTGTCATCTTCCATAGGTATGATTTCCTTAGGCTTAAACGGTTCATTTTGTATGAAAGCACAGATGCCTTCATCATTAGGGAAAACCTACCATGATTCTACATTATCTGGAATGTGAGGACCATATAAAGATTCAAAAGTACAATCAGGCCTTTGAGGTAGAAGTTGTCGAGTAGGGGTTGCCACAAATATAGATAACCTATCAGCCATTGAATTAAGTTCTCTCTTAACATGAGTGATGTTAAATGATAACATGTTTGAGATAAGCACCCAAACAACTTGGGTATAGTGTTTCATCAACTTATTTCTAGGAGAATAGACTTTATGCACAAGGTTCACAACAAGTTCAGAATCACCAAAAACTTTAAGGTGGTCGCAACCAAGGTTATAATCATTTTCGATGCCTAGTAGTAAGGATTCAAACTCAATGCATTGTTTGTGCAAGCAAACTCTAACCTATGTTAAAAGTTTTGGATTTTACCTATAGGTGAGTACAAGATAATGCTAGCTCCATTACCTTTGTTTGATAATGAGCCATCGAAATGCATGTGCCACATACCGTCTTCTAAACCAATTTGTTCTAAAGTTGTGTAATTATCATCAACAAAGATAGAGTACACCCCTAAGTCTTCCTCGAGATAATTTACACTCGATTGAGGAATACTCTCTATGTATGGTGAAATTCTTCCTTCTCTTAGGACTATGATATTATTTCCATTCTGGGGAACGGATAAGTGTGTTCCCTCAAGCAAAATATATCCACTTGTTAGGGCTTGCCAGTCTCTTCCTAAGATAATGGAATAGTTTCTTACTGGCATATCAATTACTTGGATATTAAGGGTTGTCCTTATTTCGCGATGTGCACACAGAACTAAAGTTACATCTTTGATTTCACCTATTCTTGACTGTTGTAGATTTCTATAGGAGAGCATGCTTCTAGAATTCTCATTATTACATGATAATCCTAGCTCTTCCATGATGATTTTTGAAATTACGCTTGGGCTCGAACCGCCATCAATAAGGAAACAATGGGCTATATTATCCATAATTTTTACAGAAATGAAAAATGGAGGGTTTTTTATAGGGTGTCTAAAATTATTTACACTTATATTATTTACAGTGGAATCCTCTTTTTTTTCCTCTTCAGAAAGATTGGCTATGGTGGAAGCTTTTCCTTCCATAAAATTCCTAAGATGCTTTTGTTGTTCAGGGATGGAAACCATGTCCAAAAGAGTAGCATCGGTATTGATATTAGCCAGTTGGTTAAGGATGTTATACTTGGAAGATGGAAGAGGGGAAGGAACTCATTGACTCTAGGGAACTTTGACAGTTTGTACATTAGTACCTTGTGAAGATGAGGCTGGAGTGGAAGAAGCACGAGGAGGATCATGTTTCCCTTTAGGAGCATAATATTTGTTCCTAGTGTTTATGATCATAACATCTTCTGATTCTTCCCAATATAGAACATATATAGTGGTTTTGGTCTTCTTGCCAAATATTTTATCTTTGCCACTCTTCTTAAATTCGCAAGTACTTTCTTCTTGATTTTATTCGCAGAAGTTACACCAACTGCGAAACATAATGGCCTTGGTCTAAAAACTGTTTTCATTGATATTCCTAAAAGGCGTTGTGGATGAAGAAGATACCACAGGATTAAATGAGGTAACACTCCCCTTTCTTTCATAGGTTATCATTCAGTTTTTCATATCTTGTACAAGTTGTAGGAGGGAAGACATATATGTTTGTTTGACTAAATCTCCTTTAGGGAGACTTGTTCTTTCAAGTTGCTCTTCGTACTCCAAGCAAGTGTGGAGATCGTAGCCAATATTGTCAATAGCCTTTTCTTCGAGCCAATGATTATAAGGAGAGGGAAGTGCATTATAGTAATGCATGAAAGCGGCTTGATTTTGGGAGTGGATTAGTTCAGGGATTTGATTGTACAATTTGGTGATGTGGAGATTAAAGGACTTAATAGTATCACCATATTTGTAAGAAATATTGTTATATTCCCTTAACTGTTCGGTTGGGATATTGGATTGTCCATAAGTGGACTTGAACCAATAAACCAACTCTTCCCAAGTGGAAAGTATCTTTGGTAGGAGATCAAAGAAATCAGTTTTTTTTTTCCCTTCAAGGGAGTTGACAAATAAGCACATGCATGTATCATTATCGTTAGCCTCGATATTATCACAAGCATTAGAAAATTCCACTAGGTGTTCACTTTTAGAAACAATATTATTCCCTGATAACTTAGGAAGATGCTCCTTGAACTTGGGTAACAGACGAGTAGCAGGTGCTATATTTAAAGGAGAAGATATGTGCCATGGGGTGGTCATAGCATCTTCCTCAAACTGAAAAATCACGTACTTCTTTATAACTTTAGCAGGGTTGGTAGTCAATTGTATAGGAACTTGATGACTATATAGACTACCAATTACCAATGAGGCCGAAGGTTGGGATGATGAAGCACCGCCAACACCACTAGCACCACCCATAGATGCCATTTTGAAAGTGATGGGTAAGGGAGAAAAGGGGGAGTTGGAAAAATCAGACAAAGTCCTCCTTAGAGTTTTTTCTTGGGTCAACAAAATGGCTTTCTTCCTTACTATTTCAATGATAGGAGTAGCTTCAGGGGGCAATCCTCTTCTTCTTCTAGAAATGCGAGGATTTGAGGACATGAAAACGAAGACCAAAGACTTAGGAAAAGGAGGTTACTGTTGTTTTCTCTACTATCTTTTCATGGCTTCCCAGCGTTCACGGATACTTATATCTTGTTCAACTACTGAACAAGATCATTCAAGCCCGACCCGGGTATTAGCAGTTTCTAGGATAGTATTGAATAAATTCAAGGCAATTCTAGTTTGGTATTAAGACCTTGTTCAATATTAGGCTAGCTTGTAGAAGGTATTTTCATGAGAAAAAATAGTCAAGAGAATTCAAAAAAAAACCAGAAAGATTTAAAGATCATCATGAATACAATCAACCAGAGAGATATGGAAGATCTCCCCAGTATGGTCGCCAAATAAATGTTGAGGAAAATATATGCAACATCTTAATCGATCATTTTCATATCTTTCCTAGCTAGGACAAGATAGTTGGGAATGTCACTCGAGGTTTATAGCCTCAAAACATTCACTCAACTCGCAAGTATTAATTACAAGGATTAAGGTTGGTTTTATGATTTGTATATGTTGCAATGTAAAAAATAAAATTTATACAAAGCTACAAGAATGTATACAACTTTTACAATAAAGTAAACATGGAGACCAAAAGAAAAAGGAGGAACCAAGTCATGAAAACACATGTATGAGACAGGACAATAATCTGATTTATTTCATTCTAAGATACAAAAGTGTATTTCTCTTTACAAACCCCTGCGAGGGTATGGACCAAAGTCATATTTAGAGGTATCTTATGGGAACCATACAAAAAGACTCTGGCAGTAAAATAAAAATGAAATTAATGATCTAGATTAACTTTCCACAAAAATGTTTCCATTTGACTCTGCAAGATATCATTTATCAACCATGAAATTAATTCACAAATAGACAAGAATACATAGACTATCAAGGATGAATCAAACACCTTTAAAACAAGCGAATGAAAAGTATGATTCAGTTTTAAACCTTGTTGCCTTCAATAAGACCCTGTTGTCAGCAAGAGGATTAGGCTTTCAAGTAAACTCAGAAATGAATGAAAACTAAAACTATCTCATTTAACTAAAGAGCAAACCTTAGTCTTGTCTTTCTCCTTCTATTCTCCTTGTGTCTCTTCTTCTCATTGAACCTTTATTATTTCTCAATAAGTTGAGGTAGTTCAACTACTTTCTTTAGTTAAGTCAAATTAACTTAACTAATTGGTTTAGAGAGAAATAATTAATAATAATATATAAATAAGGGTTTATTTAATAATTACTAAATAGGTGGGACCCCTTGTGACTCCCATAATTCTTTTTACAATCATCAAATATAAAATACAAAATTTCATCATTTGAATCATATAACACCCTTGTAGCTCCCATTGATATCATTTAAATTGAATATTTAAATATCAACAACATTTAAAGACATATCCTAAAAAAAAACAATGTATCCATTTTATCCACAAAAATATCCAAAATAAAGCTTGATGTCCCCCAAAGTTGAAAATTATTAAATATTGTCTTCATAACTGGAAATCATAAAAAAACCTTTAAAATCCATATTTGTTGCTTTGCGAGACGTATTTCTTCTTCTTACTGTTGTCTCCAACTGACTTTTCTTGAGTGGCCTTTGGCTGGTTAGACCCTTGGGGATGTATTTCGTTGATCACATGGGAGAAATCATCTTTTAGGTGGAGGTGTGAAGACACGGGATTAGAATACTATGTGGATGGATTGGAGGGGGAAACCGTTGCTTTTCCTTTGTCTTGCACAGGTTGTGGGATATCAGTTTTTAATCTTTTTCTAGTGTGTGAGGATTGTACTGGCGAAACAACAGGAGAAATTTGAACATTGGGATTAATTGGTAGTGGTAAAGTTAAGGACACATCGGGCCATCCATGGTGGTGGGAGATAGGATAGTGGACAATTTCTTGTCAACCGTAATTAGCAAGGACTTCGGTCTGAAATGACACATGTGGAGGAATGGGAATGCCAGGAAAATTGTGAGAAGGAATAAATGGGGGTCTTTCAGATTGGGGATGCAAGATACAATGGCTAACCAAATTTAAAAACCCATCTTGAAACAGTCATTTCAACTCTTGTGGATCAGCATCAAAATGAAAATAAAATCGAGGCATATGGCCTCACTTCCAGTGACCTATGCCTTTGTTATTTCATCCATTACTGCCCCAACTGAAAAAACTCATCCTATAGCAATAATTAATCAGTTATGAAGTTCTTAATAACCCATACATGAGACTTTGCTTACATAAATCAAGAGTTGGATCTATAATTTACTACAAGACACATGTAATCCATCCATCAAAATGCCATTTATTAATTGCCACATGAATAGGGAATTGATAGGGTCATTGGGAATATGGAGGACTCGTATTTAGCGTAAAGTGATATGAGTCTTATTTTTCAAATTCTTTGAATATTTCAAACTTTATCATACCACTTGCTTATCAAGGTGAATATGATTTTCCAAAGGATTTATTTGGCTCTTGATATATCTTTGTTTTTTTTTCTTAATCAGCTGCAAATATGAGATTATATCATTCATAAAGCTACTTTCATGGTTGTTATGGAATTTTTCTTACACCTAAGAAAATTCGTTAGTTGGTTAAAGTAGGGTAGTGTAGAAAATAAGCTTGATTCTGAGCATTTTTGTTTTCAGTTTCTTGGTTTGTAGTAGATCAGAAATAAGGACTCCATTAGCCCAATGGATAAAGGCATAAGTTCTACATAAGTTCTTGGCAGCTCACAGGGAGCATGTCATCCCTTGTGGAGCCAATGTTAGCACATGAAATGTAGTGAAGGTCATCTCCATTTTTAGTTTTTTCTTTGTCTAGTTTTGTTAGGGTCATAGATAGTCTTTGAAGACTAGATGATAGGTCTTGGTAATTAGGGTCATGTCATCATGATTTATTATCAAAAGTGAGCTCTTGGATCATGCTGCAATCACCAAACAGTTTGAACTTGTTTCGTTGTAGAAAATCCTCGTTTGCTGCCAAAACTCATTTTTTTCCCAAAATTTCAGAAGGCTTTCCCTTTGCTGATATCGAAGCTTTCTTTGTTGACCATACTTCCCATACTATCAAGTTTATGTTGTTCTAACCTTATTTCCTACCAAATTATGTTGTTTCGTTGTTGAAACCATGTTCCTTGAATAAACCTCTGATATTCCTTGTACCCTGTTGAATCCTTGCTACTATCTATGATCACCACACTCATTTTACCCATGTTGATAGCCATGGAACCTGAAAAGCAGAAGAAGAAGATATTTTCACACCTAGATGACTGTGAGGAAACCATTGACAATAACAAAAACATGGTAAAAAGGTCCTTGTACCTACACAACCAACTAAAAAATGAATACCAACAGAAAATGATGCTACAAACGGAAAACATAGTTCTGAAGAGGAAGTTTCACACGATGGAATAAAGGGCTACTAAAATTGGTTTTGATGTTCTGGCACAAGCTTCTTCCAACTAACATCTACTAAGAAAATTCCAATTTTGCAATTTTGTAACTAATAGAATGATGAAGAATCTTATTTGGTAACACTCGATATATGTTGATCATGAAAAGAAAGTTAGTTTTGATGTTCAAAAAAAACATTGCAACTAATAAGGGAGAGGAATTTTGGCTAGCATTAAAAAAGAAGTGAAAAAATGTGTGACGGGCTCGAAATATGCATTTACAAAGATTCCACAGTGAAATCTCGATTCGCTGCAAAACTAGCATACACAGAGATTCCGCAACGAATTCTAGAATGTTGTGAAATATCATTTTCATCATATATTGAAATATACGAAATGGGTTTTTCCCAAATTTGTTGTGGAGAAGAATCGTAGTTTCATTGATCTAGTGAAAAAAATTCAGCCCAACCCAGTTCTACATTTGGGAGAGAAGTCAAAAAGATTAGCAGTTTGTTGTGGCACTACATAGTCGGTAAGATTCTCCTTCATTTTGAGATGACAACTCAAAGGGACTCCTCTGAGGCTTAAGGGGAACATGGATAATAGGTGTCTCATCCCAAGATCAAGCAGTTTAATGGTTTCTAGAATATATTAATGGCGTAAGACAAGATCCTAAAGAATAGGAACTGGAACAGTTTTTGTTGTAACTTATTGTAACCAATTCCTAACTGGGGGAAATCCAATATAATTGTATCTAATTCAACCCCTTAGACTACAAAGCATAGATAGGCTATATAGGATGTAATTTGGATAAATAAATGGTTGGAATTTGGGAGCTTTGAGACCTTTTTATCTTTTTTTAACTTATGTATATGAAAACTATGTGTATCCAGATTACAGGATTCTAATACAGTGGATGATTATCCATCTTCGTTCCTCTTCGGTTCTACTCTTTTCTTCATTATTTAATGGGATTCTCTGTATATGTGGAAAATTTACGGTTTTCTTTGATGTTTTGTTATAAATGATTTATTACATGATATTATGTCCATTAAAGAATTTTGTGTTTCTTAGTTGAGAGGTTCTCAGTTAGGAAATATTCTTCAGTGAATTATTCAGTCAGAGATGGAAGTGATATTGTTTGGTTAATGGTGGTGTTTCTCATGTTATATTCAGTTTCATTCACATGTTTTCAATTTAATAAAATGTTTTTTTATCCTTTCTTGTTGGGTCACGAGCCATTATTGGATTGTATTGGAAAACTCATCTCAAATCTTCTCATATTATTTCATACTTATTTTATTAAAAACAATTCTGACCAATGGTGACATTGGGTGGGATAGGTTCCTGTTAACATGAGAAAGGTTCATGTTATGTCAGTTTGGCTCTCTACTTTATAGCCTTTCTTCCTAGCTACAAACTGTGCGATAACAGGCCTGAGGAGCTAAAAACTGACCAGAGAAGCCAAAAATTGGCTTAATAAGACCATTTATTTTTTTATTTATTTTCCCATATTAGATTTTTACCCATAAGTAATGCTCGAAATGATGAAAACTTTGTCTCAGAGAACCAAAGAGACCAATAGGCCCGAGGAGCTAAAAACTGACCAGAGAAGCCAAAATTGGCTTAATAAGACCATTTATTTTTTTATTTATTTTCCCAAATTAGATTTTTACCCATAAGCAATGCTCGAAATGATGAAAACTTTGCCTCAGAGAACCAAAGAGACCAAACGTTGATGAGGAAACTGAATATTTTGATGGTGCGCTTTTTAGCACTAACACGGTGGATAGATCTAGTGCAAAGTTAAGGTACCATTGGATAGATATAGTGCATAAATGAGGTATCAAGAAACAGATCTAGAAAATATGAGGTACCAGTAGGAAGATATTGCAGATTTGCAGATCTGAGGACCAGCAGGTAGATCTAGTGCATATATTCGTATCCGGCAGGAAAATTTGGGTAGATCGGGCAGAGCGTTCTTCAGCTGACGGCCAGAACAACCAGGTTTTGTTGTAATTTGATTTTTTTCTCAATGGACATATTTTCTTAGTTTGGGAGCCCTTGTAAGATTTGATATTATTTTAATGTGAAGCTTATTTGAAGGACATAAATTTTATGTGTGTGTCTAAAATTGGTTTCATTCTCTTCCGCTATTTATTTCAATTAATTATTCTAGTTGATGTATTTTATTTTGTGAGCTACAATTTAATTTCCAACAAGGAAATCACAAAGAAGTGATTTATCTAGGCACTAGGATTAGAAAATTAACAAGTTTCTCCTTAAGAAAGGAGTCAAGATGATGAATATTGGAGAGGGTGTTTTGAAATTGAGGTAGGCTAGGATAATGGTGAGAATAGTGCTTGTATGTATTGTATAAAGCACATGGGTGGTTAGTGCACAAGGACTTAATACACTTGTTCAATGATTAACGAAGAGCAATTTTTACCATGTGAGTGGATGAATTGAGTTCTTAATATTCGGTGTTAAAAATATCCTTCAACTCTAGGAGCATTGAACAACTATTGGTTCTAGTGAGGCCACATAAAGCAAATGGGGTAATGAATCAAGGTGTAGTGGTTTGAGTGGCCATAAATTATCCAGATTTATTGGCTCCCATAGTCTCCTTAGATTTTCCCCCTATGTAAACTCCTTTCTTATTTTTGGTAGGGGTCAGTTGGGCATGTGTATATTTTGTGGAAGACACAGGGGTAGTGCATGAAGGCTAAATAAGTGTCAATACCAAATGAGGATTTGGCACAAAGGGTGAAAGATGGGTACCATACAAGGATCCCCAAAATAATATTAGGTAAAATCAATGTATCCATCATGGGTGTACTTACTACTATTGGAGGGTAAAATAAGAAAGGAACTTGGGAAAAGCGAGTTCTAGGACGTGTATTCCCTCCCCGCGATAAGGTTGAGAATACTATATTTGTGGGGAAGAAGCCTCAAATGATGAAGGTGTTGAGGCTATGGGTTTTTTGGATGTTGTCACTATAAACACATTGGATGACCCTAGGGGTGATTACCAGTGGAGGACCGTAATATGTGCCAAGCAATGTAGAATATTTAAATACTTTGGGACTAACATCAGAAAAATAGTAAATGGTTTGATTAGCATATGCATAAGGGAAAATGTTTTCAATATTCAATTGATATTTAGGATCATGGTAAGTAAGGTGATCGATGGTAACAAATTTCCCATCATGGGGGAATCTCATCATACAGAAAATTGAAGAGGCAACCACCTTTATAGAATACATAAAACTACTTCCTAAAAGAATATTATAGTCTAAGGGAGCATCTATAACCTTAATATCAAGAAGGACTTGCTTCCTAGTTAACTAGATGGGACAATTTTGATACAACCCTTCTAGTTGGGATGGTCGACCATTTTATGCACAGAGACTAATTGTAGATGGAATAAGATCAAGAAGGCCTAATTTATTCCAAACATCATGCATGTGGATGCACCTTCATCAATTATATATCAATGAATGACAGAATTCTTGATTATAACTAGAAGTTTAAAGGAAATAAAAGAGCGAAGTTGAGGCTTAGCTTTCTCAATACCAAAAACTATCATTTTGTCATCTGAAGGATAAAATGAAACCAATGTAGAAAATAAATCCTTCCATTTCATAGGGAAAGACTAGAGGAATTCTAAGGATGACACCACCATGGGGGACTAAGCTAGATCATCTACTATGTTGTTGTTATGGGCAGCTTGCATATGAGTTTTGGGGGCATTCCAACATAAACTTGGAACACCTTAAGGGGAAGATCAATACTAAGTTGGGGAAATTGTAAATATCCATTATTCGACTAGGGGGGTTCACTTCCAGTTCAGTAGTTGATTCTTCAAGGGGAATTTATACTGATGAGATGAAGTTGATAGATTAACATTGGTTGAGTTCATGTACAATATTTGGTAAGTACCATCTCCAAAAGGGTTGGAATTTGTAGGTTGAGAAAAAGGAGTGGATTTTGGTGTGGATATGAATCCTTATGTTGGAAAAGGGTTCCACAACATAACTGGTTGTGATGATAAAGGAGGGTAAGGTTGAGTGGCAAGTTGATTAGCTACTACACAATATTTCTCAACAACTTTCTTTGATCGAAGCAATCTAGGTAAAAGTGTACAATCATGGATGTAATGTCCATAGACACCACAAAAAAAGAATGGATTATTTGTGATAAGTTGAAGTTCCTTCCCCTATTTTGGTTGGGGATGGTTACCTTGACCTTGATTTGCGGTATTCTAGTTGCCCTCACCTTATTATTGGATTGTAGGTTTTGATTGCCTTAGTTACCTTGGTTTTGACATTGTTCATTTTGCTCTACCTTCCCCTTATTCTTATTTCTATTATTGGTATTCCCATTGGAGTATTTGGGTACATTCTATTGAACATACATATAACCTTGAAGAGGAGGTGCAGGTTGGCAAACATTAACTAGAGGTTGGGGTACCATAAGTGGAGGAACTGAAGCTACTGGTGAAGGACCAAAAAAGGGATAGTATGGGTTCATGGTTGTTCAATCACAAGAGGAACTAGTGCAAGTGTGACCATGCACATGTCGATGTGCAAGGGGAACTGAATATGAGCTATTAGTTCTAGCTTGAGATGTGGAATGATAAGAATATGGTGGGGGATTAGGGTAATTGTAAGGCATCAAGGGACACCCTATAATGGTTAACTTGTAAGAGGTACGAACCCCACCATATGTGGTACCATGTCCATTAGGCATAAGGGGAATATAGTATGGATGATTGTGTGACACAAACCTGATAACACCATCAGCTACACTGGATGCTCCTAGTGTTGACAAGTCACCTGAGTGAGAGAAAGGGGCATAGAGTAGAATAGTGTACAAATAACTTGATTGGGTATAAATAAGTTCATATTGTTGTGCCTTTTCAATGGCTTCCTCTTCAATATTTGGCATTGTCATGGCCACATCCTTGCCGATGGGAGAAAGGAAGGAATTCATGAACCAATCCATAATTAATTTATCATTAATATTGGTTTTACAAAAACCACGTCATCTACACCATTTATGGATGTGATCTGTGATATTAGTGGTGGTAGTCTAACAAAATTTGGTGAGTGTCATGATCCCTACAACGTGGGAAACTAAAAGTTCAAAAAAGGTTAAGAACACCTTGGTTATGGACTCAAAAGTGTTATGGGAATGGGTTGTTTGTGTTAGGAAATATACTTCCACACTAAACCTAATATAAGAGAGGAAGACATATTTAATCTAGAAAATAAATGACAAAGAAGTCACACAATCCACAGAGATTTTACCCTAGAAACCCAAATGGGAAAAACAACATTCCTTGAGTGTCTTTCTCTCTTGTTCTCTTATTCTCTAAAAGTAAAAGGCTACATGTCTAACCATGGTCTACACCTAAGACACAATTGTCATCATAACCTCTTGCTTACACAAGAATAAACCTGTAGCCAATTCAGCGTACATCTACATGACCAAGAACCTTATGCTAACGATAAGCATGAAGATCAACTGCAATGTTCTACGTCTAACATAATACGATTACAACATGTATTATTTATAGGATTTACAGTAGTAAAAACCCTAAATAAAGGTGTCCAAAAATGGTTACAGATCCACGCAGATCATTGGCTACAAATATCGTGAATCGTGGGATTTTGTTACAGTCGACTACAAATCGAATTACTAGTTGTCTACTAGTCGACCTCCATTTGAACTTCAGTATGTTTCCACATGACCTTCTGATGACTTCTTGTCGATTGACCTCTTTGAATTGTTCTCAATCACTTTGACTTCGAATTTTCCCATTCGATCACTTCAACCTTCGAATTTTCCTCCCAGTCGATCCACCTCGACTAGGATTTCACTTCAAAGAATATAACAACCCAACATTCTCCCACTTGTTCTCTTCTTTATTGAAACAGGAGAACTTGAACTGTTGTTCACAAACTCAGCATAGAAATTCCCATTACCTTTTTGCACCAAGAGAAATTCAAAACACTCACAGACATGGTCAAAGAGTCTGCTATGTTTTCCATCATGTCTACTTTATGTAGCAGCACCTTGTTGCTTTACACCATGTCACTTATGTAATGGTATTGTACACAAATATGTGTAGTCTTGGAATGATAAGTTGGGTTCTTTGCCAGGATTATTGCGCTTTGACTATTTCAATTCATCTTCATAGCTTTCTTCTCAAACCCGATCCTTGAACACGGTCATTGCAACCAAACTACTTCTTTGGTTCTATGAGTGGCTTCCATGTATTCAACTTCGATTGTTGACAAGACTACGACTTCCCACTCCTTACTCATCCAGTTTATTTCTCCACTGAACATATTGAACACATATCCACTGATCAACCTTCATTGATCCAGATATCTATCCCAAAAGGCATCGACAAAGCCATGTGTTGATGTTTTAGCAACATTAGGAAGACATTCTCCCAGGATAGGTCATGGTGATTTGACCAGTGGAGAATGGTCGTGGTGTAGTATTCAAAGGAAAGAATACTCGAGGTTTTTATGGATCTCCAGGAGGCAATATCGGGTAGAAATTCACTCATAGAGGTGTACCTGTGGTGAATGTCCCGGGCACAGTCTTTGAAGGACATAAGACTCGAGGTGATAGTGTTCCTCCAGTGTGTGATAGCATCGGATAGACATTCACCCACAAGGGTGTATCTGTGGTGAATGGCCCTGGTAAACATCGGGAAGACCTTCTCCTAGATTAGGTTTTAGACCAATGGAGATAGGATACATTTATCACAAGGGTGTACTTATGGTAAATTGGCCCAGGTGTAGTCATTTCCTTGATCATGACAAGTGATATGGACTCGAGGTGCTTGAGGTGATTTCCACGTGTCAGATAGCATTGGGTGGACTTTCACTGATAGGTATTTTTCCTTAGTCGTGGTGATTTGACAAGGACATGTATAAGACCTGAGGTACTAGACACAATTGTGTGGAGATGGATCATCAACATGGCTCATGAGAAAATTTTCTATGAAAGAAGAAATCCAAGACGACAAGGAAATGTCAAGGAAACCATTGAAGCAGAATCCAAAAGGCACAAGAAGAAAATAGAAGACAAGAAGATCAAGTCAGCTCCATTGAAGCATTGAAGAAACACTTGTAAAAGCAACAAAAGAAATAAAATAAAGTTAAAGGACAAAAATGACAAGTCGACCTTGCTAGTAAAATAAGGTGACTTGACTAGTATAAATAAAGGAAATTGCATTTCATTATTACATATCTCATCATCTCTACTCTTCTAATGCACATTTCCCATTTGCTTCGTGTCAGTTTCCAGTTGCAGTGTCAGTTGTCAATTACCAGTTGTGATATCTTTGTCTAGTGATGTTCCATGCTTGAGGGTTCTTTCTCACACTAGGGGGAAAATTTCTATGTTCTTGGATTCTTCATTTTTCTTGTGATGTATTTGTGAACTTGGATTAAATTTATTCTAGAAAAACATTTGTTGGGTTTTTCTCCTGAGTTCAAGTTTTCCTAGGATAAATCTTGTGTCTATTGTGCGTGGCCATCTCTTTTTTATTTTGTTATTTCCATTGCATTTTTATTTCAGTTGAAATTTCCAATGTGTAATTATTCTACGATAACAGTGGCATTGAAATCTATTTGAAATCATAAGGTAATAATTATCAGATCTGGAAATTAGAAAAATCAACATGGTATCATAGCTTTGTTGAGATTTTCCACCACACGTGAAATTTTCCACTGCTCAGATCTTCATTTGTGAACCTCGTGGAGAAATTTATTGGAGGACGTTGAGATTAAACTTTTCATAGATCATCTTGCGCTAACCTAGCACACATCCTGTTGGTCTGAGATTGCAAATTGGTCAAAGTTGAAAATTCACCCCAAATTCACTACGGCAGTTGCAGCAACATTTTATAAAGCTCATTGAGAATTTATTGGACTGAATTAGGGAGAATTTTGGCATAGATCAACTCACCTTGTTATATCACATCCATTGCACCTCTCATATTAACAATTTGACAAAGTTGAAATTTTAGGGTTTTCAGGCTTATTAACATTTCCCTGGACATTGAACCTTCTATTTCAGATTTTGTGATTTATTTTTTTGTCGAGATGGAGGACAATCCAAGAGTTGGAGGCAGCAATGGTGATGTCTCCTACATTGTATGACATCTCGGAATCAAATGGAACAACAAGAATCAAAACTCCATGTTTGCATATCAAGTTTAATATTTTTATATTGTTGCATCTTAAGTGAAAGTTGTAACTAGGACAACGACCTTTTTTAAAGGTCTATTATTGTTGTGTACTTTTACTATCAGATGTGTAGTAACACTTGAATATTGTTGGTACGATGCTCATTATGTAAATTCTCATTGTCTAGTACTTATGATGCACTTGTTTGCAAGATGAATCGATCTCTTCCCTAGCCTAGTAACTCTATGGACATTAAAGTGACTCCTACCTCTTTGGGTATGGTTAAATTCCATGGAGGTTACCATGGAGTTTTTTTTTTTTTTCTTGTTAGGGGCAGGTTACCATGGAGGAATAATTTCTCACAACACTACAAAATTATTGTTCTTGTTTCGTGTTCATGTTCTTTTTCTTGTTCTGGGTAGGTCACAAGTGATAGCTCTAAGAGGGAACTATAGTGAGAGTTGCAGGTAGCAATATATTAGATGGTCTCTAGTTTGAGATATGAAGTGGACTATCCAAACAAGGAATTGTGTACATGACAGTATACATCCATATACCGAAGGAGAAGAGGAAGAAGTTAGAACTTGTTAGCACATAAAATGTATTGAAGGTCATCTCCATTTTTATTTTATCATTTGTCTAGTTTTGTTAGGGTCATAGCTAGTCTTTGGAGACTGTACGATAGGTATTGGTCATTAGGTTGATGATGTCATGAGTTTTTATCAAAATTGAGCTCTTGGATCATGTTGCAGTCACCAAACAGTTTGAACTTGTTTCCCTGCAGAAAATCCTCATTTGTTGCCAAAAATTTGTTTTTGTCAAAAAATTCAAACGTCTTACCCTTCATTGATATCGAAGCTTTATTTATTGACCATACTTCCCATACTATCAAGGTTATGTTTTTCTAACCTTATTCCCTACCAAATTTTGGTTTTCTACAGAAAATCCAGCTCACTACAAAACATTTCACTCGTTGTTGAAACCTTGTTCTTTGACTAAACCTCTGATATTCCTTGTACCCTGTTGAACCCTTGCTACCATATATGATCACCAAGCTCATTTTACCCCAGTTGATAACCATGGAACTTGACAAGAAGAAGAAGAATATAGTTGCACACCTGGATGACTGTGAGGAAGCCATTGACAACAAAAGAAGCATGGTAAAAAGGTCCTTGTACCTCCACAAGTAACTAAAGAATGCATACAAAGAGAAAATGATGCTACAAAAGGAAAACAGATTTTTGAAGAGGAAGTTGCACCAGATGGAAGAAAGGGCTCCTAAAAGTGGTTTGGATGTGTTTGCACAAACTGTTACCAACTAACATCTACTAAGAAAATTCCAATTCTACAATTTTGTAACTAATAGAATGATGAAGAATCTTATTTAGTAACACTTGATAGATGTTGATCATGAAAAGAAAGTTAGTCTTCATGTTCAAAAAACAAAATTTGCAGTTAAGAAGGGAGAGGAATTCTGGATAACATTAAGAAAATAGTGAAAAAATGTGTGACAGGTTCGAAATCTGCATTTACAGAGATTCCGCAGTGAAATGCTGATTCGTTGGGAAACTGGCATACACAAAGATTCCGTAGTGAATTCTAACATGCTATGAAATCTCATTTTCATCATATATTGAAAAATATGAATTTTGTTTCTCTCAAATTTGGTGTGGAGAAGCATCATAGTTTCATTGATCTTCTGACAAACAATCAGCCCAACCCAGTTCGTCATTTGGAAGAAAAGTCAAAAACGTCATCTACAGGAAATTTTGCAGTGAAATTTAGCAGTTCACTGCAGAAATGCATAGCCAACAAGACTCTCCTTCATTTTGAGATGACATATCAAAGGGAATCCTCCAAGGATTAATGGGAACATGGAGAACAAGTGTCTCATCCCAATATCAAGAAGCTTAATAGTTTCTAGAATATATTAATGGCATAAGACAAGATCCTAAAAAATAGGAACTGGAATAGTTTTTGTTGTAACTTATTGTAACCAATTCCTAACTAGGGGGAATCCAATGTAATTGTCTCTAATTAAACCCCTTATACTATATATCATAGATAGGCTATATAGGATGGAATTTGGATAAATAAATGGTTGGAATTTGGGAGCTTTGAGACTGTTTTATCTGTTTTTTTAACTTCTGCATATGAAAACTCTGTGTATCCAGATTATAGGATTCTAATACAGTGGATGATTCGCCATCTTTGTTCCTCTTCAATTCTACTTGTTTCTTCATTATTTAATGGGATTCTCTGTATATGTGGAACATTTACAGTTTTCCTTGATGTTTTGTGATAAATTATTTATTACATGATATCATGTCCATTAAAGAATTTTGTTTTTCTTAGTTGAGAGGTTCTCAGTTAGGAAATATTCTTCAGTGAACTATTTAGTCAAAGTTTGGTTCATGGTGTTGTTTCTCATGTTATCTTCAGTTTCATTCACATGTTTTCAGGTTAATCAAATGTTGTGTTATCCCTTCTTTTTGGGACACAGGCCATTATTGGATTGTATTGGAGAACTCATCTAAAATCTTCTCAAATTATTTCCATCTTATTTTATTAAAAACAATTCGGATCACTTGAGAACTAAATGGGTATTAGGATTGTCCTTAAAACAGTCTATGAACAACTCCTAGTGCTAAAATTTCTGGCATCGTTGTCGGGGAACAGAGACACGAAGATATCTTCCCTGGGTTGTACGACAAAGACTATGACCAACACTTGATGGTGAACAAGCATTGGTGACAAAATAGACTACAATTTTTCACCGTGGCAACTCCATACATTTGAAGAACTTGTTGGTGATTCAAATCAAGTCACACGACTCCACTAAAGAACGAGCTCAGACATAAATAGATGAAAGGAAGACACAGGAAGTCCAGGTATCAAGTCATAAGTTTCTTTCAGGAACTTATTTTATTTTTCATCAAGTCTTTCTTGTATTTTCCTTCACATATCATAAGAATCATCCTTTATTTTGTCTATGTGGATGACCATCGGCCCATTGTTGTATATCCCTCCTTGAAAGAAGAAGATTTATCCTCTTCTAGCATCATTGATTTTGATCATTTTCCTTTGTCCAAACCATGTGAGAATGATATATGTATCCAAATATCTCCTGAAATTTATCATCCCTATAGCCATGTGGATTATAAAGTTGATTTACCTCCTGCAAATTTTGTTATATCTTGCAATTACCCTATTGAACCTGGTGCTTGTTGAGGAAAATGTATGGAACACCTTACCCAATCATTTTCAATATTTCCTAGCTAGGACAAGATAGTTGGGAATGTCACTCGGGGTTTATAGCCTCAAAACATTCACTCAATCTGCAAGTACTAATTACAAGGATTAAGGCTAGTTTTATGATGTGTATATGTTGCAATGTGAAAAATAAAATTTATACAAAGCTACAAGAATGTATATAGATTTTACAATAAAGTAAACATGGAGACCAAAAGCGAAAGGAGGAACCAAGTCATGAAAACATATGTTTGAGACAGGACAATAATCTGATTTATTTCACTCTGAGATACAAAAGTGTATTTCTCTTTAGAAACCCCTGCGAGGGTATGGACCAAAGTCAGATTTGGAGGTCTCTGATGAGAACCATACAAAAAGACTCCGACAGTAAAATAAAACTGAAATTAATGATCTGGATCAGCTTGCCACAAAAATGTTTTCATTTAACTCTGGAAGATATCTTTATCAGCCATGAAAATTAATTCACAAATAGACAAAAATACACAGACTATCAAGGATGAATCAAACACCTTTAAAACAAGCGGCTGAAAAGTATGATTCAGTTTTGAACCTTGCCTCCTTCAATAAGACCCTACGGTCAACAAGAGGATTAGGATTTCAAGTAAACTCGGAAATGAATGAAAACTCAAACTATCTTATTTAACTAGAGCAAACATTAGTCTTGTCTTTCTCCTTCTATTATCCCTTTGTATCTTCTTCTCATTGAACCTTTATTCTTTCTCAATAAGTTGAGGTAATTCAACTACTTTCTTTAGTTAAGTCAAATTAACTTAACTAATTGGTTTAGGGAGAAATAATTAATAATAATATATAAATAACGGTCTAGTTAATAATTACTAAATAGGTGGGACCCCTTGTGACTCCCATCTTTCTTTTTCCAATCATCAATTATAAAAATACAAAAAATTATCATTTGGATCATATAACACCCTTGTAGCTCCCATTGATATCATTTAAATCGAATATTTAAATATCAACAAAATTTAACAACATATCCCAAAAAAATATATATCTATTTTATCCACAAAAATATCCAAAATAAATCTTGTTGTCCCCGGAAGTTGAAAATTATTAAATATTGTCTTCATCACTGAAAATCATAAAAAACCTTTAAAATCCATATTTGTTTCTTTGCGAGGCATATTTCCTCTTCTCACTGTTGTCTCCAACTGACTTTTCTTGCGTGGTCCTTGGCTGGTTAGAACCTTGGGGTTGTATTCCTTTGATCACATGGGAGCAATCATATTTTAGGTGGAGACATGAAGACACAGACTTAGAAGACTCAATGGATGGACTAGAGGGGGAAATTATTGGTTTTCCTTTGTTTGGCACAGGTTGCAGGATATCAGTTTTTTATCTTTTTCTAGTGTGTGAGGATTGTACTGGAGAAATAGTATGAGTAATTTAAACATTGGGATTAATTGGTGGTGGTAAAGGTAAGGAATCAACAGGCCATCCATGGTGGTGGGAGACAGGCTAGTGGAAAATTTCTTGCCAACTGTCATTAGCAGGGACTTCGGGCTGCAATGACACATGTGGAGGGACGCGAATGCCAGGAAAATTATGAGGAGGATGAAATGGGGGTCTGTCAGGTCAGGGATGCATGATACCATGTCCAACCAAATTAAAAAACCCATCTTGAAACAGTTGGTTCAACTCTTCTGGATCAGCATCGAAATGAATAGAAAATCGAGGCCTTTTATGGCCTCGCTATCAGTTACCTTTGCCTCTCTTATTTTGGCCATTACTAACCCTACTAAAAAACTCATCCTGTAGAAATAATTAATCAGTCATGAAGTTATTAATAACCCATACATGAGACTCGTCTTACATAAATCAAGAGTTGGATCTATAATTTACTACAAGACACATGCAATCCATCCATCAAAATGTCATTTATTAATTGCCACATGAACAGGGAATTAATAGGTTCATTGGGAATATGGAGGGCTCATATTTAGCATAAAGTGATATCATGGAGGGGGAGGAATTTAAGAATATTGTTCAAACAATCAATAAAAACCATCAACTGTGTAAAAACATATCCCAAAATATCAGTCATCAATCTCTGCCATGTCAAATTTCCTTCATTTCCATACAGACTTCTCTTAAAAATAAATATCACAGAACATGGAATGGATAAGTGAAAATGGGATCATGAAGGGGTTGTATTTAGTGAAAAATGGTATGATGGAAGGGATTCCCACGGATATTGTTCTAATAATACATCAAACAATGCCATCCGCAATGTTAATTAATAATCAAAACCTTTTTACTGTTTCAAAAATGAACAACATTATGTTTTCAGAAAACAACTCAGGGATGGTGTGTCTTTCCAAGGCTACTCATTTGCCTAAGAAATTGAATTACATGGTAACCAATTTTATATTTCCCATGAATTAATTAATAATAATAATGTTGCTTATATATAACAGAGTCGAGGAGTGAGCAATATCATAATAACCACAACCAATACAACAAACAATTGTGAAGTGGACAGGCTATGATCCATAATGTCAACACCAATAAAGTTTAAACCCACAGGGTCCCAAGAAGTGTCTAAAGGTTCCCTATGTATAACAATAATTTGACTGAAACCACAATTAACCAAACCTTCCAATTTATTTCATTATGGTTCGTAAAACTTCATTCAAGCATTTCATAATTCATATACAGATGTTCCTCACATTTGAAAACAACACACAACAAGTTGTATTTTAACAATACTTTTGCAAAATTTCCATCGACCCCATATTTTTTCTTGTGACAGACTGTATCTTCAGATGAATAAGTGGGTTCACCATTCCTTCTACCATAAATCAAACCTGTGGCCAAACAAAAGAGCACAAACAGTGCTTTTATCAAATTCTGGGTAGGCAAGTTTCCATGATAATTTCCAATGCACAGGGTTCAATACACAACAGTGGATAGTAAGGTGGTAGAAGAAAGTGGCTAACAAAATGAGGGTTTGTCCAGAAGGATAACAGAAGGTTTAATCCTTCACAAAAATCTACATTAACACTCACAGAGTAGTGACCAAGGCGCGGGAACAATAGCCATGAAAACCAACCACCAAAATGATAGGCAGAGTGTCCATATAACCCACAGGTAAGGATCAGTGATACACTCTTGTCGAATAGGGAAGAAACCAAAACAAGATACTAGAGGCAAGACAGGCTCGGGAGTTTCCCAACGATATTATTTTCCATAAAAAAAAAAAATGCAAACAACTATACACAACAAAAGACACCATGCCTCTTTTTCAATGAGACACCACGCCTCTTTTTCAATCCCATGGTTCAAATACAACTACCACACGAAACCAAAACCTTGCAAATAACCAGTACACAATCCAAATTCATTCATTTAATAGCTTTGTAAATGCACAAACCATGAGAAAACAAGATCCAACTATTGACTTAAAGAGCAGAGCGGATGTTCATGGATGGAAAAGCAACAAAAGTCCATACCTATGTAAAAAAATTCTAAGGATAAAAGATCATCCTGTATACCTGCTCCACGACCAAGCAAAGCGGAGCAACAACAACGAACAAGAGCAAATGCAAAATGACTAGGGTGGTGGGCTCGAGGTTAGTTAGAGTGACGTGCATTTACTGCACGTCACTTATACATTCACATTTTCATTAATGGCCAGTACGAGCAGACCCACTATACCATTTTTCGACCATTAACATCCAAATCAACTTAATGCAAGCCGACTATACCATAGTTTTCCAATGTTCCAATTTTGAAAATGCGCCAACCCTTGCCATTATTCCCATTTCACATATAATAAAACTTTGCTAGTCGTAATTAAATCACAACCCAACTTACAATGCAAC
>CBVK0103184706.1:0-15417 GCA_900067695.1 Picea abies | reverse complement strand
TAGGCTAAGGAAAGATAGTTGGGAATGTTACCCGGAGTTTATAGCCTTTAATTCAAAAAAATAACTTAATCCATAGGTAATATGTACTAGGGAGTAAGGCTGATTTTATATGTTATATGTGAATATGAAAAATAAAGAAAGAAAATATATACATAAGTGTGTACAGGAAAAAAGACGAGAATAAAAGTAAAATCTGAACAATATCATTAAGATATGCATGGGAAACTGAAATAAAAAATCTAATTTTTAAATTAAATTCATTAAGAGATACAAAGAAAAACTCTCTTTACAAACCCCTGCGAGGATGGGACCAAGGTCAAACATAGAATTCTCGGATGAGCACCATACAAAAAGACTTTGACAACAAAATAAAATTGAAGCTAAATATTTGGATCAACTTGCCATAAACATGTTGTCACTTGAATCTACAAAACATTCTTTACTAGTCATGAAATCTAATCCATAAACAAACAAGAACACACAGACTTCCAAAGATAGATCATACACCTTTAAAAACAAGTTGTTGAAAGATATGATTCAGTTATGAATCTTGTTTCCTTCAATAAGACCCTGCTATCATCAAGAGGGTTTAGCTTTCTAGTAAACTCAGAATGAATGAAGAAAAGAATTATCTCACAAGTATAGAGCAGATCTTATATCAGAAGTTCTCCTTTTGTTCTCTCCCACTTTGTCTCTTCTAAGAATTATCTCACAAGTATAGAGCAGACCTTATATCAGAAGTTCTCCTTTTGTTCTCTCCCACTTTGTCTCTTCTTTTGATTGAGCTTTTAATCTTTCTCAATAAGTTAGGGTAGTTCAACTACCTTTCTTTTGTTAAGATTAATTAGCTTAACTAATTAGTTAAGACAAATAAATAATAATATATAAATAAGGGTCTATTAAATAATAACTAAAAAGGTGGGACCCCTTGTCACTCCAATTTTCATTTATTTAATAATCATCAAAACATGAAATATAATACACCAAAAATTGAACTCAAATATCTGCCTTGTAATTCCCATCCTCATATTAATAGTCAAAATTTTAATATCAAAATAAAACATGACTATATCCAAAAATAGAATCGTATCCATACTGTCCAAAACAAATATATCAAAATGTGTATTTTATGTCCAAACATTTTGTTATACCAATAAAAACCGTCCTCAAAAGAAAATATCATCAACAACATTAAAAACCATATTTTCTATGAGAGGTGATTTGCCTCTTTTCACTACTACTCTATTTTGATATTTCTATTATCTTGCCTTCTATAGAAACCTTAGGCTAATTGGAATCTTGAGGATGAATTTCACTGATGACATGTGATAAATTGTCCTTGAGGTGGAGATGAGAGGATATTGATTCAGAGGAATTTTCGGAAGAGTTAGGGGAAGTGGCCACGTTTTTTCTTTTATCAATCTCTGGTTCAGGCATTGTAGTTTTGAGCCTTTTTCTTGCATGTGAAGAATGGGTTGTTGAAGAAATGATATCATCTTGGGCATTTGGTTTAAATGGCAGTGGAGGAGGTAGAAATGGCAACGATATTGTAGGCCAACCATTATGATGTGAAACAGGATGATGGATGATCTCTTGCCAGCCATCATTGGCAGGTGGTTCTGGCTACATAGAAACATGAGGGGGGTAGTGATACTAGAGAAATTTGGGTGTGGATGGAAAGGATGCCACTCAGGCCTAGGTTGCAAAATTCCTTTGCCAACTAGATTGAAAATCCCAACTTGGAAAATTTTATTTATTTCTTGCGGATTAGCGCCAAAATGTATTGAGAATCGTGGCCTTCTATGGCCTCTTTTCCAATTGTTCATCTACCTCTGTTTGCACCTCTTCCATTGCTACCCATGCTAAATAAGCTCATCCTGAAGCAATATTACAATCAGAATATAAATTTTTTTATCAATCCATTCACTAATAGTCTACCTAAATAAAATCAATATGTTGGCTCTATAATTCACAATATAAGCATATGCAATCCATCCATTGACACAACCCACCACATCTAATTTAATAATTAACTGCAATTGAACAAGGAATGATAGGGTCATTGGGAATATGAGGGGATTTATAATGAATGAAAAATGGTAACATGGATGGGAACCAAAAAATGAATATTGTTCAAGCAAAACACATAACACTTTTTCTTTCAAAAACAATATCTCAATATTAAAATTTTCAACTAAAATAATTATCCAATCCTCTTTAATCCTTTTCCCTTGAAAATAAAATTCAAGATAACAGAATAGGGGATGTATTAAATGTTATTGGGAAGGTGGCGGGCGTATAATGAGAAAAAAATGAAACAATGAATGGGAATAATGGAGATTGTTGTTTTGTTACAAGAAATAACATTTATTAACTTTAAAAACAACATTTCCAATATCCACTATCCGCCATGCACATTTATTTCAAAAAATTCCACCAAATTTTGTTTGTGCCATATTACTCTTTTAAACTTCAACACACAGAATCTGTAACCTAGAAATAATATGTTTAAATTGTGCAATACAAAACTCAAGGAAAATTTATATGATTATCAAACCTGCGAATTTCATTTCTCCTTTTAAAAACTATCATAACATTATGTAGGAGATTGTTTACAAAAAAATTTAACTCAATCATAATCATACATAATGCTTCAAAACATCATGAGAGGAAGAGAAGCGTAGAGCTATCATCCTTTTGTTATATAACATTTACATCACAACCTCTAATAACAACTACAAACAAATTGGGTTCAAAACCCCATGTGATCCTGGTGGGAATTGTTTCCATAACATTCTTACTAAACTCAAAGTCAACCAAATCACTTCATAGATAAATAACAAACGAGCCATGATTTTGTGGCTGATATCAATCTTTTCGACTCTTGGGTCAAATAGCTCAACAAAATTTCGAATTTGGATTTTATTTTATTCATTCTCCTGTATATTGGAAGAGGAAATGAGGCATGGAGTAGGCATATAGGCGTAGGGTTTGAAACATGGGTTGCAGGGAAAGAAAAACCTGACTCTTTTCCATCAAAATGAAAGAAATATAAAACACATAGGCCACCCATAACCTCCAAGCCATAGTAATAATAAGAATGCACATCTTCCAGGGTGAGGGTCCTACACAATATTTACAAGACTCGACTGTATATTTCTTTTTACAGATGAAACCTTCAAAACTAATCATACAAAATGAGAAAAACTTAATCACCTTCACCCACAATTATTTTCCAATTGCCATATCATAGTAATACTACCTTTTCTCCAGGAACATACAACCATATATTTCAAATAGAATTAAATTTTAAACAATATTTCCAGTTTGAAACTTTTAAATGCTAATAGGAAGAATCCCAAATCAAAATGCAAGGTACACGACCAAAATTCCCACAACAAATACATCATAAACTTTGGAAAACAAAAACATTATGCATGAAAAATCTAAGAGAAAACATAATAATTTTATCTGGAGCAGATCTAACCATCATGAATGGAGAGATAAGAGAAAACATAATTGTGAGGAGAATGCCAGAAAGCTAAAGAGAACAACTATTTATTTGCCAAAGGTCGATCATAATTGAGGCGTTGCTAACCAAAGTAACAAAACAAATGCGAGGAGAAAGTGAAGGTGGTAGCCTCGAGGTAGGGTAAGAACGACGTGTAGTAAATGCATGTCGATTCCCCTATTTTCACATTTAATGCCATCAACCATAGCCAAATATGGAGCGCTTCAAATCCACAAAAATTTGTTCCAAACATAGAATATCACCATCGTATATCCATAACATACCATTTCCTAATTCAAAGTCGAATCAGCCTCTCATATGAATGCCCATTTAATACTTATCACCGAAATGACATGTCCTATATACTTTGCTAGTGGATTATTATATTCAGATAATAATCATTTTCCAATGTATAAAAATATACCATGAGTTGGATGTGGCTTATATTTGAACAATATATCAAAATATGAGTGTAGCAAAAGCGAACTAATATGTTTAATAAAATAAAAATTTCCTCCATTTTGAAATCAAATTACTTAGCACCCTTTACAACCATTAGTTTCACATGGAAATAGGTTAGGATTTCCACTCTTATTCTTAAACTGTGAATCTTTCTCATAAGGTAATTATGAGCGCAATAAGGGGAGCGCTTTCTATCATTGTTTTTATCAAGGGGTCCCACCTATTTAATATTATTTAAAATATATATAAGTAACAATGCATTGCAACCCATTTGCAGGAAGGAACTTTATGTTGCACCTTTTTTTAGGAGTCAACAAACTAGAGACTCCGTAGGGAAATTTGTTCTCAATAGAATTAGAACTCAAAATGCTTGGATTTTCATATTGGTAGAAGTAGGTGATTGAAACTGCTCAAAAAATAGTTATGGAGCAGGGGGGAAATAATGGTTTAAGGGAAAAGATGAGATGGGATTTCAGGGAATAACTTATGGAAAGTGAGATGTATGAGGGGAAGTGGTAATCTATGCATAGCAATCAATAAGGTTCATCACTAATAACAGTTTTCAAAATTTCAAGGAGAGTGCTTCTGATATGCTCTTAATTCTCAGAATGGAGGGAAGAAAGGGATAGCAGAAACCAAAAAGAAAACAAAACCAACTATATTACAACAGTATTGAAGGAAAAAAGTTATTCCATCATTGTCTCAAAAGGAAGATATTGTAATAGTTGTGTCTGTCTTATTTTCATTGATCAACAATACTTATAGAATGACATCATTATGGAAAAACTGATCTAGACTTTATTTTTGATGACCATGTAAAATAGAAAATAAAAATTAATAAACCAAAGTGACAAAAAAAACATAAGACAAAAACATATACAGTCATATTTACACAAAATAGAGTCGGTGATTAGGCTGATTCCACATAATTTTTTAGGTGGGAACCATTAGTACTGTAAGAAAGCAATCACTCATCCATGTCTTTAAGAAGATATGAATTTTTACGAGGATAAAATAAATTTTAAATGGACCTAGCCATAAATTTTGGAATTTAGAATGTCTCCCTCTCTCAGCATGAGTTGAATCCCACAATAAGACTTTGTCATCAATTTTAAATTCAGCAGTCTTTGCTCTTTTGTTAAAATACTTCATTGTTCGTTGCCTCCTCTTCAAATTTTCCAAGGCAAAATTTATTTGTTCTTCCAGGGCTAGCAATGTATTTATCCTTTGAGAAACATCAAAATAATTTAATTCTTTAGTCGGTAACATCAACTGTAAGAAATAAAGTTCCAATTCAATAGGCAGAATAGCCTCTTGTCCATATATGAGTTGGAAAGGATTAAATCATGTACTTTATTTGGTGGTAGTATGGTCTGCCCAAAGAGCATAAGTTAGAAGTGTGTGCCACTAGAGAGGTTTGTCTTTTATGATTCTCTTTATAATTCTGACCAGGTTTTTATTAGTAGACTTTGCTTGTTTGTTTCTCTCGGGGTAATTAGCAGATGAAGTGAAATGCTTGAAACCTAATTTAGCCATAAATTGGGTCAATTTTGCATAAATGAAGGTTGGACCATTGTCTGTAATGATTTCTAATGGAAGGCCAAATATGGAAAAGATATTAGACTCTAGAAAAGATATTATGTGTTCATCTTGCGCATGTCTAATAGGGACAACCTCAGTCCACTTAGTAAAGTAATCAGTGGTTGTCAAAATAAAGATATGTCTTGCAAAGGATGAAGGATTTATTGGACCAAAAAAGTCTAGACCCCACTTAGAAAAAGGGAAATATGGAGGGACAAGATTTAAAGGCATGGCAGAAAGACATTCTTTTCTAGCGAATTTTTGGAATTTATCACAGGACCTTGCAAATTTATAAGAATCACGAAAGATCAAAGGCCATTAATAACCATTTCTTATGATATTAAAAGAAGTAGACTTAGCAGAAAAATGTCCACCAATATGGATGACAAATGTTGATGATCCATGTACTTCGTGTAATAATTTATGTTCTTCTTCATCATTTACACATCGTATAAGCAAACTATCAATAGATATTCTAAACAAGGAGTCCCCTAAAATGATATAATTATAAGCTTCAAGGTGAAGTCTCCTTATTTGATGAGGATCTAACTCATCTGGGCACCTTTGATACTACAAATAATACACCATATTTTTATACCAAGGATCCTCAGATATAGGGAGATTTTGATTTTCAATCTAAAATAGCATTGAAAGAGGACTATCTTGATCGTCAAGTTCTTCACTTGGCTCAGCATGCTGAGATAAGTGAAGGGCTAAGTCTTATCCCTTTATCATCTTTGAAATCATGATTTCCAAATCATGATCTTGAATTTTTGCAAGCCAATGTGCAAGTTTTCCTAAAAGATAAGTTTTTGAAAGTAGAAACTTGACAGCAGGCAAAGGGACTTTTATCTGCATATGTTTGCCCAAAATAAAATGGAGAAATTTTTCTATAGCTTTGACAAGAGTGAAAGCATGTTTATCAATGTAAGAATATTTGACCTCGTCATCTGATAGACTTTGACTCATGTAAGCTACGGGTTTTCCATTGTTCTGGTCATCACATTGTAAAAGGATAGCAGAAATTGCTTCCTTAGTGGCATTGGTATATACTATAAAATCTTTCTCAAAATTCGATTTCACCAAAACCAGTGAAGAATTGATCACCTTCTTAATCCTAAGGAAAATATTCTCAACATCATGTGTCAAAGAAAAAGAACGATCTTGCTTCAAAATATTATGGATGGGTTTAACCATGACAGCAAAATCAAGAACAAATCTGCGAACAAAAATAATAATGCCCATGAAAGCTTGAACTTATTTCTTGGAGGTGGAGACAGGGAGGTTTAGAATGGCAGTAATCTATTGGAAATACTAAAACAACTGAGAGGGGGGGGGGGTGAATCAGTTGTATGTGAGCTTAAACAATTTTATACTTATTAAACATTGTTAATTTTTCATTGTTTTGGTCATCACATTGTAAGAGGATAGAAGAAATTGCTTCCTCAATGGCATTGGTATATACGATAAAATATTTCTCAAAATTTTGTTTCTCCAAAACTGACACAGAATTGATCACCTTCTTAATACTAAGGAGTTCTCGACATCATATTTCCAAGAAAAATAACGATCTTGCTTCAAGAGATTATGGATTGGTTTAACCATGACAATAAAATCAAGAACAAATATACGAACAAAATTAATAGTTCCCATGAAATCTTGAACCTATTTCTTGGAGGTGGGGGTAGGGAGGTTTAGAATGGCAGTAATCCAGTCAGGATATATACTTATCCCTGAATCAAAAACAATGTGACTGAGAAGCTTACCCTTCGTGACATCGAAAATAGACTTGGAAGGATTGAAAGAAACACCAAATTTTCTGCAGTGCATGAGAAGTTTTCTAAGATGACTGAAATGATCCAACCAGTTTTTAGAATAAATAGCCAAATAATCAAGATAAACTTGGATAATATTACCGATTAGATTGCCAAAACCTATCTACATAGCTCTTTGAAAGGTGGCACCTACATTAGATAAACCAAATGGAATACGTTCATAAGAAAATGTGCCCTAGTGTGTGGTAAATGTGGTTTTATATATGTTAGTACTTTTTACCTTGATTTGAGCATATCCAAACAAAAATGTCAAGTAAGGAAATCATTTGAGACCCTGCAACATGTTGTAAAATCATCTCCATATTAAGAAGCAGAAAATGGTCTTTGACACTTTCCCTGTTTAATGTGCGGAAATCGACACATAATATGATATGACCGGTAGTTTTCCAAACACAGACCAGATTTGAAACCCATTCAAAATACTTAACTGGAAATATTATATGAGCTTTCAACAATTTTTCCACATCTTTCCTAATGGTGGCTTCAAGTGCAAGATTAATAAGTATTTTCCTTTGCCTAACTAGTTTTTTCCCTTCCTTGATAGGAATGGCATGTTGTATGAGATTAGGATCAAAACCACGAAGATCCTAGTATGCCCAGGAAAAAACATCTTGAAACTCACAAAGTAATTCCCTGAATTTCACTTTCTCTTCATCAAAACATTGGGCACCTAATTTAACGATCTTTGGAGATTTGGATGTCCCAATAATCGAGGAAATGGTATCAACAACTTTCTTTTTTTACTCCTCTTCCTTATGTGTTTCTTTGTTTCCTACATCACTTGATGAAAATGAAATTTCGAGAGGAGTCAAGCCTTTAGGAAATTTTTCATCCTCAACAAATGTGATTTCTTTGGGCTTAAAAGGTTCATTTTGAATGAAAGCATAAATTCCTTCATCAGTGGGGAAAATTTGCCATGATTCTACATTATCGGGGAGGTGAGGACAATATAGAGATTGGAACGTACAATCAGGTATTTGAGGTAGAATTTGTTGAGTAGGGGAAGCTACAAAAATAGCTAATCTATCATCCATTGAATTAAGTTCCCTTTTAACATGAGTGATGTTAAATGATAACAGATTTGAAATTATCATCCAGACAGCTTGGGTATAATGCTTAAGTAACTTATTGTTTGGTACATAAAACTTCCGTACAATGTTCACAAAAATTTCAGAATCACCAAAGACTGTAAAGTGGCCACAACCAAGGTTATATGATTTTTCAATGCCCAACAATAAGGCCTCAAACTCAGCAACATTGTTTATACAAGCAAATTCCAACCTATAAGAAAAATTTTGAATTTTTCCTATAGGGGAATATAGAATGATGTCGGCTCCATTACCTTCGTTTGAACATGAGTTATTGAAATGCATGTGCCACATGTCATCATCAAAATCAATTGGTTCAAGTATAGTGTCATATTCATCAGCAAAGATAGAGTACACCCCCAATTCATCTTCGAGATAATTTACATTGGATTGGGGAACACTCTCTATATAAGGTGAAATTATTCCTTCCCTAAGAACTATAATGTTCTTTCCATTTCGAGGGACGAATAAATGTGTACCATCAAGTAAATGGTATCCACTAGTTAAGGATTTCCAGTCCCTTCCCAAAATAATTGAGTAGTTACTCACCGACATGTCAATTACTTGGATATTGAGAGTTTTCCTTATCTCGAAATGTGCACACAAAACTAAGGTCACTTCCTTGATTTCGCATATAGTTGATTGCTGCAGATTATTATAAGAGAGTATGCTTCTAGAATTTTCATTGGTACAAGATAAGCCAAGCTCTTCCATGATAATTTTAGACATCACATTTGAACCAGATCCGCCATCAATTAAAAAATAGTGAGGTATTTTATCCATTATTTTACTGAGATATAGAAAGGGGTTTCTTTTAAAGGGTTCCTAAAGTTATTTACACCTATCCTATTTACAGTTTATTCTTCTTCCTTTGAACCTTACCTTCCATAAAGTCCTTAAGATGCTTATGTTGTTCTGGGAAGAAAATTATGTACAAAAGGGAAACATCGACTCTGATATTAACCAATTGGTTAAGGATATTGTACTTATAAGAGGGAAGAGGAGAAGGTACTCCTTGATTACTTGAAGCTATGACAATTTTTATATCAACAACTTGAGAAGATGAGCTTGGGGCATAAGAAGTATGGGGAAGATCAAATTTTCTCTTGGAAGTGTAATATTTATTCTCGGTATTGATTACCATAACATCCTCTAGTTCAACCCAATCTAAAAAAGAGATCATGGTATCAAGCCTTTTGCCAAATATCTTATTTCTAGTATTTATTTTATCTTTGCAGGTGTTTTCATCATGGTTTTCTTCACATAAGTTACACCAAGTGCGATTCACTATGACCTTTGGATGAAAAGTGCTTTCATTAGTATTTCTAAAAGGTGCTAGGGAATAAGAAGAAGCCTTGGGGGAAGAGTAAGAGGAGATTTATTTTCGTTCATAGGATATCATCCTATTATTCATATCTTGCATGAGTTGTAGAATGGAAGACATGTCTATTTTCTTGACCAAGTCTCCCTTAGGAAGACCCGTTCTTTCAAGTTGCTCTTCATATTCTAGGGAATTCTGAAGGGCTGAAATGAGATTGTCAATAGGTTTTTATTCAATTCTATGAATATAAGGAGAAGGTAAAGCATTATAATAATGCATGAAGGAAACTTTATTTTTAGGATGGATTAGTTTAATAATTTGACTATATAGCTTGGTGAAATGAAGGTTAAAATACTTAATGGTTTCACCATATTTATAGGAAATATTTTTGTATTCCCTTAATTGATCAACTGCACTATTGGGTTTTCCATAAGTGGACTTGAACCAATAGACCAATTCTTCCCAAGTTGAAAGGATTTTGGGCGGAAGATCAAAAAAATTTGATGTAGCTTTCCCTTCAAGAGAACTGACAAATAAACGCTTACATGTATCGTTATCATTATCCCCTATGTTATGAAAGGCATTATAAAATTGTACCAGGTGTTCATTTGTGGTAATGTTACCATTTTCTGAGAACCTAGTTAAATGATCTTTGAATTTTGGTAATGGTTGGGTGGCTAGTGAGAGATTCAAGGGAGAAGACACATGACGGAGGGTGGTTGTAGCATCTTCCTCAAATTGGAAAAGTCCATATTTCTTAATGACCTTAGCAGGATTAGTAGTAGATTGGATAGGGACTTGATGACTATATATACTACCAATCACAGATGAAGCACGAGGTTGTGAAGAGGATTAACCTCTGGTGCCACTACCACTACTCAAAGACGTCATATTGAAGGTGAAAGCTATGGGTGATGAAGATGAACTGGAATAATTAGATAGATTTCTCCTAGGAGCACTTTGTTGTGTTGATAAGATGATTTTTCTCCTTCCTATTTCAAAAATGGGCTTAACTTTAGAGGACAATCCTCTTCTTCTTCAAGAAATACTAGAATTAAAGGACATGAAATAAAAGATTAAACGGGTAAGAGGAAAGGTTATTGTTGATTTCTGGGCTGCATTTTCATGGCTTCCCAACGTTCACAAATATTTATGTCCCTTTCAATTACTTCCTAAGAGAGTTCAAGTTCAGCACGAGTACTAGCAATTTTAAAAATAGTGCTGAATAAATTCAAGGTAATGTTGATCTGGTCATCAAGATTGTTTCCAATATTAGGTTGTCTCACAATAGGTGTTGTCATGGAAAAAATCATTCAAAGAGTAATCAGAAAAAACAAAAAAATAAAATGCAATCATGATACAATCAACCAAAGAGATATGGAAATATCTCCCCAGTATGGTCTCCAAATAAATGTTGAGGAAAAGGTATCAAGAACCTTACTCAAGAATTTTTAGATCTTTCCAAACTAAGGAAACATAGTTTGGAATGTTACTCGGATTTTATACCCTTTAATTCAAAATAATCTCTTAATCCACACATAATATGTAGTAGGGACAAAGCCTGATTTTATATGTTATATATAACTGTGAAAAAAAAAAAGATATACATAAGTGTGTACAGGAGAAGAGACGAGAATAAAAGTAAAATCTGGACAATATCATTAAGATATGCATGTGAAACTGAAATCAAAACTCTAATTTTTATATTAACTCGATTCTGAGATACAAAGAAGAACTCTCTTTACAAACCCCCACGAGGGTGGGACCAAATTCAAACTTAGAAGTATCTGATGAGAACCATACAAAAATACTCTGAAAACAAAAGAAGATTGAATCTACATATATGGATCATCTTTCCATAAAAATGTTGTCACTTGACTCTGAAAAATATTCTTTATCAATCGTGAAATCTAATCCATACACAAACAAGAACACACAGACTGCGAAAGATAGATCATACACCTTTAGAAACAATTTGTTGAAAGATATGATTTAGTTTTGAATCATGCCTCCTTCAAGAAGACCCTACTCTCATCAATATGATTTAACTTTCAAGTAAACTCAAAATGAATGAAGAAAATAATTACCTCACAAGTATAGAGAAGACCTTATATCAGAATTTATCCTTCTATTCTCTCCCCCTTTTTATCTTAATTTAATTGATCTTTTATTCTTTCTGAATAAGTTATGGTAGTTCAACTACCTTTCTTTTGTTAATCTTAATTAGCTTAACTAATTAGTTGAGACAAATAAATAATAATATATAAATAAGGGTCTATTTAAATAATAACTAAATAGGTGGGACTTCTTGTCACTCCAATTTTATTTTCTTTAATAATCATAAGAACATGAAATATAACACCCCAAAAATTTAACTCAAATATTCACCTTGAAACTCCCATCCTCATATTAATAGTCAAATATTTTGGTATCAAAATAAAACATGACTATAGCCAAAAATAGAATCATATCCATGTTGTCCAAAACAAATCTATCTAAATGTGTGTTTGATGTCCAAACATTTTGTCATACCAATAAAAAAATTGTCCTAAAAATAAAATAACATTAAAAGCATTAAAAACCATATTTGTTGTGAGAGATGTTTTGCTTCTTTTCACTACTCCCTTCTCTTGATCATTTTTATGATTTGTCTTGTGCAACAACATTCAATTGATTGGAACCTTGTGGATGTATTTCACTGATGACATGGGAGAAACTATATTTGAGGTGGAGATGAGAGGACACTAATTCAGAGGAGTCTTTGAAAGACTTGGAGGAATTAGCCACCCTTTTTCCTTTATCTACTTATGGCTCGGGGATGACAATTTTTAACCTCTTGCTTTCATGAGAGGACTGGATTGGTGAGGCAACACGATCCACTTGGACATTTGGGTTGAATGGCAGTGGAGGAGGGGGCAATGGTAACAATATTATAGGCCAACCATGATGATGTGCAATAGGATGATGGACAATATCTTGACAGCCATCATTGGAAGGTGAATTTGGCTGCATAGAAACATGAGGGGGGACACAGACACCATAGAAGTTTTGATGTGGATGGAAAGGAGGCCTCTCAGGTCTAGGTTTTAGAATCCCTTGCCCAACTAAATTGAAGAATCTGGCTTGGAAAAGTTGATTCAATTCTTGCAGATCAATGTCAAAATGTATTGAGAATCGCGACCTTCTATGGCCTCTTTGCCAATTATTTCCTCTACCTCTATTTGCACCTCTGTCATTTATACACCTGCTAAAAAAACTCATTCTGAAGCAATATTCCAATCATAATATGAAAACTTTTAACAGTCATTTCACTAATACTCTACCTAAATAAAATCAAATTGTTGGCTGTATCATTCACAACAAAATCATAAGCAATCCATCCATTGACACAACCCACCACATATTGAATTCAATAATCAATTGCAATTGAACATGGAGTTACTAGGTCATTGGGAAGATTGGGGGATTTAATGAATGAAAACTTGTAGCATGGACGTGAACCAACAAATGAATACTATTCAAGCAAAATGTAGAGCCCTTTTCTTCTAAAAACAATGTCTCCATATCAAAATTTCCAACCCAAGTCATCATCCAATCCTTTTTAATCCTTTCCCCTTAAAAATGAAATTCATAATAATAGAACAAGGGATAATTTAAATGTTACTGGGAAGGTGTTGGGCATATAATGAGCAGAAAATTAGATAATGAATGGGAATGAAACAATTATTGTTCTATTACATGAAATAACATTCATTGATTTTAAAATAAACATTGCCATCATTCACCAAAACATTTGGATATTCATTGTATGCCATGCCAATTATTTCCAAAGTAATATGACAAAACTCGCACCAACTTCAGCTTGTGCCATAACATTCTGTTTAAAATTCAACACATAGAATCCACAACATAGAAACAATTCTTTTAAACTGATCAATATAAAATTTAAAGAAAATTCCAGGAATGCCAAACTTGCAAGTTTCATTTCCCCCTTTTTCCTTTAAAATATAGATATCCTTTTAAACTAGCAAAACATTATGTAGGACACTGTTTACAAAACCAATTTGACTCAGTCATAACCAAAATAAGAATGCCTCAAGTCTGCATGAGAGGATGAGAAAGAAACATAAATCCATATACCTTCCATTATATAAAATTTACGCCACAACCTCAAATAACAAATGCAAGAACAAATTGGGCTTGAAACCCCAATGCAAACATGGTGGTCATTGTTTCATCAAATTCACACTAACTTCAAAATTGACCAAATTCCTGTTGGACATATTGTCATTGATATGTTTTCATTGAGGTCAACAGTCAATGTCATTATGATGTGATGATAAGTTGTTACGATGAATTGTCATTGTTGATTTGTCATAGATGAAATTGTCATTAATGTCAACAATATATTAGTTAGCAGAGAATGTCAAAACAATATGCACAGTTAAAAGCTCAGAAGGAAAAGTGCATTGAAAATATGCAAAGGATGAGAATGTCAAACAGTATGACAATATGCCAAAGATTAAATCTTGGGAGGATTGGTCAACAATCAGATCAAGTTGTGACTATTGGATATGCAAGCCAGATCAACGATATGGATTGACTGCGGAGCGCAAAGGGAGAATTAAACTACACATTATTACTAATCCCACAATTAGTCTAGATCATCAGATCTCATCGAATCAAAGATCGATGACTATGGTTCATCCAACAAACGATCAGATTAAGTCGTGACCTTTGGATTTGCAAGCGCCAGATCAACGACAGGGATATATTGTGGAGAGAAAAAGGAGAATTAAACAATGTGTTATTTCCAATACCAGAATTAGTCAGGACCATCAGATCTTATAGATTCAAAGATAGACGAATGTGGTTGATCCACTAACAATCACAAAACTTCAATTGCGGAGCTTGGGTGAGGAATTAAATCACTCGCAAGTTGTGGTTCCACAATCCACATTGACCATTGATGGTCACTCACCAAATAGATCTATGGTTGGAATCAGTTCTACTACCAATGAGTGGTTTCCATTGTGAAACTCGACGATAGTCTTAAAATTCGTGTTAGTTGAGGACCCCATAATAATCCTTGATCGTTGATATACTTCAAGAGCCTTCTCAACCTTTGGATTACTTTAAGTGGAAAGATAAGATAAGAAAGGACTGAGATCTGAGATCTCGATTATCTGAATACCTGATAGTCGTTGGATCACTTTAAAATAGAAAGATAGGATAAGAAAAGAAGAACGCATGAGAGTGTTGACTTTACGAAGTCCAAAGCCGTGAAGAGATCCTAGCTGTTGGTTGGAAGGAGGGGATGTGGCAATAGATAAACAAATTCATGGATTCAAGATTCATAGAAATTGTGAGGATTTAAGTTCAAAAGATGCATAGTACAAAGTCGCGAAGTAAATAGTGGCCATCCATCTCAATGCTTGATTAAGTCTCATCCATTAGATTAAGCAGTGAAAGGATAAGTGTAAGGATAAAATATGTCTGTTAAGACCTAATATTGTCTCATTACCCCTTAATTGGGGAATATTACATTATTAATGTTATTTTATCTATGTCGACTTTATTCCATTAGTTTTAATTATACCTCCTAGTCTCCTATATATA
>CBVK0103184699.1:0-12526 GCA_900067695.1 Picea abies | reverse complement strand
TGAAGAAGGCCCAAATCCTTCATCTCAAACTCCTTTGCAAGGTCCTCCTTACATGATTTTATCAACTGCTTATCACCAGTAAGTATTAAATCATCAACATAAAGAACAATGATTAATAGCTTACGCTCCACCACAATTTGGTATAGGTTTTCATCTGCTTCACTTTTGGTGAAGCCCAATCTGATGAAATAGCTGTCTATCTGAGTGTACCAAGCATGGGGTGCTTGCTTCAGCCCATACAGTGCTCTCTTGAGTCTGTACACATGCGACTCTCTATCAAAGGTCTCAAAACCTTATAGCTGCTCAATGTACACTTCTTCCTTAATGATCCCTTTGAGGAACACAGTTTTTACATCCATCTGATGAATGCACCAACCCATCTGCGCTGAGAGTGAAAGGATGGATCTTATGGAAGAGTACCTTGTGACAGGTGCAAAGGTCTCACCATAATCTATCCCCTCGATCTGTGATAAGCCCCGGGCCACAAACCTGGCCTTGTGTTTCTCTACACTCCCATCAGCGACTTGCTTTACCTTGTAGATCCATCTCGAACCTACCACTGATTTATCAATTGGTCTTGGGACAATTTCCCATACACTATTTTTGACAATGGAGTCATACTCCTCTACCATAACATCAACCCAAGTGGGGTCCTACACTGATTCCTGAAAGGAAGATGGTTCAGTCACAATACATTTTCTCATGAGAGCCATGTATCCAACAAATCGATCAGGAGACTGTCTCTATCTGTGTTGTGAAATAGGGGCTCCTATATTCTATGCAGCATCTAGTCTCAATATATCATCTTTCATGGTGGGATTTCTGCCATTTCTGATGGATGGCTCTGCTTGAGTGGTTTCCTCCACTCCATGAACCTCTTCATTTGGCTGATCCACATCTTGAGACTCATCCTTGGGAACCAATAGTTCCTCTTCTACATGCAAGTCTAGCTCCCTCTCAAGTGACAACCGCATGGCTTTCCCCTCATCGAATTTTATATCCCGTCGCATAACAGTCATCTTACTATTTGGAAAATACACATGATAATTATGGGGTGTTTCTATGTACCCCACAAATATCCCAACTTTAGCAGTCGGTTCCAGCTTCTTCCTGGCATCCTTATTTACATGCACATAAAAAGATGAACCGAAATTTTTTAAATGCGAAACATTAGGTTTCTTACCAGTAAAAGCTTCTTCAGGTGTACTCATGCCAAGTACTCTATGAGGACAATGGATCTGCACATAAACCACAGTATTGCATGCTTCTTCCCACAAATGCATAGGTAGGCCCTGATCATGCAACATTGCTCGTGTTGCACCCATGATCGTTCTATTCTTTCTCTTCGCGACCCCATTTTGCTGTGGGTTATGAGGTGCTATGAGTTCTCCTCGAATTCCTTCTCTGCTGCAAAAGTCTTTGAATTTGTTAGAGATGTATTCTCCACCATTATTACTCCTTAGAGCCTTCACTTGCTTCCCTGAATCTTTCTCCACCAATGCTTTAAACTCACAGAACTTTGAGAATGTTTGATCCTTCTTCTGCATGAAGAATATCCAACATTTACGAGAAAAGTCATCAAAAAAAATAACATAATACCTGTGTTTTGTTGTTGAAGCAACTAAGAATGGTCCACACACATCCGTGTGAACTCTCTCCAGGATTACCGAAGCACGATTCTCCTTTTCATGAAAGGTGGACTTTACATACTTCCCCAGGGTGCACCCCTTGCACTGATCTGACTGAGAAAGTGTTCCCCTTAGAAGTCTAGTAGATATTTTTTTCATGATCTTCATGGCTCCATGATGAAGATGGCCTAATCTCTTGTGCCATAATTCGCCCTCATCCTCTCTCACCACTATTTCTGCCTTACCTATCATGGCACCACAACCATCTACCTGCAACATATAGAGATTATTAACTCGAATCCCTCTCTTCTTGACTTGACCTGTTGCTTTATGTCGCAAGTAGGCTATACCACTGCCTCTATCCTCCAACATTGCGACTGAGACCAAGTTTTTCTTCAGACTTGGAACATGCATAAAAATTTTCAATTGAAATGGTTTACATGACTCCCTATGAAAGGTAATGGTACCAATACCAGTTGCACTGTATTTTACATCATCGCCCATCTCTATATGCATTATGAGATCTTTCTCCTCCAAGTTAATGAAAGACTCTTTATCTCCCGTCATGTGGAATGAAGCACCACTATCCAAATACCACACCGATCCCGATGCACTTGAAGCCATGCATGCAATCAAATCGAAGTCAAGCTCAAATTGTGAGACAAGAGCCTCACCAGTTGCAACTCCAACAACCGTCTTTTTCTTCTTCTTCTGCGGACAGTTAGTAGCGAGATGCCCATGTTTGTGACCTTCACTTTGGACAAATCCAACTTCTTGACTTTAGACTCAGAATTTGATTGGAATTTCTTCCCTTTCCCTTTCCTTTCCTTGGAAGTCAAAGCACAATCCTCTTCATCATCACGCTTTGATGAAGATCCATCTCTAGTATTCCACCTAAACTCCTCTTGCACTATATCTGACCATAGTCGTTCCCAATCCAGTAACTTTTCCCTTCCATTGATAGAGTCTTGATAACTGTGCCAACTCTTAGGAAGCCCTAGGAGTTCCAAGCTCACCAAATCATCATCAACGACTGTTATTCCCACACTTCCAAACTCATCTCGACATTGGACAAAATTCGTGAGATATTTTGGAATGGTGTCAACTTTCTCCATCTTAATCTTCCCGAGTTTATCTTTGAGCGCCAATTTCCTATGGTTGCTATTGTTTTGGAGCAGATCTGTCAAAACCTTCCACATTGCATATGGTTTGGTTTTCCCATGGAGACTTGAGACAATGTGGTTCCGTACTCCCTCCAACAGAATCCTCCTTGCCTTCGCCACTTTCTTTTGCCATGCATCAAGATTTGCAGTATCTGTCGCAACCATCTTAGGAACATCTGCGTCAATGTAACCCTTCAAGCCATTATCTTCGAGCACTGCCTCCATCCTTTTCTTCCAAGAAATGTAGTTAGAGCTACCCTTGAGTGCATACTCCAACCTCAAACCATTGAAAGACATTTCGATCTTGAATAAAGTATCGCACCAAGAAAATCTTGCAACTTTGAATATTATCCAACCCAAAACTCAACCCCTTCACTTTCCTCTTGCCCTGGGAGGTTTGCACCCCACCTGAGAGCAAACTGAGGGAAGTTCGCACCTTGCCTGTGTATAGCCTGCGAACTTGCCTGTCAAGTTCGCACCCTATTAGTGTATTTCCCTGCGAGAATGCTCAAGAAGTTCGCACCCTATTCCACTGTTAGGGTGAGGGAAGTTCGCACCCTGCTAGTGTATTTGCCTGTGAGAATGCCAATGAAGTTCACACCCTGCCTTTGTCTAGGGTGCAAGAATTTCTGTTCTTGAAAACACCGAAAGTTTTCAGTACTAGAATTTGCACCTGGGTAGAGGCGAGACTTGCGATAATGAAATTATGTTCGCACCTCACTTCCGTGACTCCGTGGCCTCCGTGGCTCTGATACCATGTATAAATTTCGATACAAATTAATGTATTTCTGCGATTCTCCTAATCTAACAATTTCCGCCACTTTTTAAATACATAATCTCTTCTACTATTATTATTGCAGAAGTAATTTAAACCATGATCACAACCAGAATGCACAAAGTGAAATATCAATAACACACAACACAGAAGTTTTACCGGGAAAGCGTAAAGCTAAAAACCCACTATCATATATTATGTATAGCATGAATCATGAAACAATCTCATACAAAACTCTAATCCAAGAACTCTCAGTACAATACAATCGTCTCACACTGTCATACACAAATTAGCAAATACCTATGCCATTTTCCATGTATAGATAGCTTGCCTCCTCTGCACAATCTCTGCAATCTGAATTCTCACAATGAATCGAATGAATAGAATTTCCTCGTTTGTACATTCTCATAAGCATATTCACTGCATGTGTGAACAAATCACAACTGATAGCCAAACTATCCCTTTCACCTGTTATCTCAACTGGATCTCCATTGGAACTAACATGCATGTAGTTAACTGTGGCGAATCTTCAGTTTCATGTGAGTTCACTGATTAACTGAACTCTCACTAGTGCATGTTTAGTTACAGCTAGTACAACTAATATTAACTCACTTAACTACACTTATAATTCTGTTACAATTCCAAAATAATAGATTAATATTTATTATCTAATTTAATTAAGGGAAAAGTAAATTAGACACATGTTTCTTGTTGACTTTTCAACAATTAACTCTTTAACTATCTTTCTATTCTACTATTAATATTTTGTTATGATTTCAACCTCTGGTTCATAAATAAATATCACTCCCCATATCAGCTTCAACGTTGAATCAATGTTGGGGTTCTCATGTTCAAATGATAAAGTTACTACAAAATTTTATTGTAATCCAGTCCATTGTGTGGTGCCTCTGCGCATCTCCTGGTCTATGTACCAGTTCCATAGGATCCCTTCCAATGTATGGATAAAGTGATGAGGCCATTCCTCTGGTGGTGTCATCCTCCACTATGTCTTGAACTTCTCCAAGTGTTCCCTTGGTGTTCCTTTCCCATCATACTTCTTCTTTGTATTACTCTCATATTCGGTGCCAAATCTAATGCGCAGTAGTCGTTTACACTGATACTAGTTCCATAGATGATTTTAGGGAATAAATTTCTCCAATGGGCTAATTTTCCATGTTTTTTCCCAAAACACTATTCGCCAATTTCCAATTTTTCTAAAAATGATTCACCCAAATTCCATAGAATGAAATCACATTACCTTAAAATTCGCAATTTTTTTATAGAAACTATATATATTCCTTATAAATTTGAATATTTTTACAAAACTATCGCCAAACATTTTACATTTTGCATATTAAGGACTAGTAGGATTAGCCCATGTTTCTACATTTTAATACAATTTTTCATCCTTAAAATCACCCCTGATGAGTTTTGAATTGTTTCTTTGTGTTCTTCCCACCATCTTCCAGGTGTTTCCTTGAGTGAAATATCTAGAGTTAAGAGCCTCTGATTTTCTAACACTTCTTCTTCATATTTTGTCAAGAATTCCTCTAAGTCATTTAGCCCGTGAATACTAGGAGGTTCCCTTATCTTTGTACCAACCCATATTAATGTGCGGTCTATTATTGTGCACCTCCTTGTGGAAACTTCATGTAATCGTTGTTGCCAATTCTCCAAAACAGTGTCTGAGTCGGAAGCACATGATGTAATTATTCTCCAGCAGAGTACCCCATTTGCAGTTAGGTTAACATAATCCTCTTCTAACATGGTGGTTCTGTACAACTAGTTTATTTCCTTTAGAGATCCAAACAATTATCCTCTATAAACCTTTGTCCTTTTGAAGGATCCAATGGTGAAATGACTCTATATTCCCCTGATTAAAAAGTCATTTTTCTTGTCTTCAGGTTGATTATAGCCTGGTTATAAAACTCCCAATCCAATCCAAATAATGTTGGGTAAGGTGTTGTGCCATCTACTATCTCTCTCACTTCAAAATATGCCATAGTGCGCACTCCATCCTAATATACTATCACACCTTTAAGCCTTACAATTGGTGACACTCTGTGTTGATTTTCTATTTTCAAATGGACAGGTGAATAGCCTAATTTAGGTTCTCCCATACACTGCCATGTATTCTTGGGTAAGACATTTACTTCAGAGCATGAATCTAGTATAATATCTCCCATGTTGAAATCCCCAATGTTAACATTCATTCTAAATTCTCTACTTGTCCTTCTTCTTATATGGAGATGATTGATTGTTTTTTTCTCTAACTTCCCTTCTACCTCTATGTTGTATCTTTCTAGAATATTTTGTAAAACTGTAACAACTCATGGATCATTGAATAAATTAACATAGGATTGTAGAAAAGTCTTCATAGTACTTTCTCTAAAGGTTGTCCTTTACTGGTACAGTCCATTTAGGATGGCATCTCATACATTGGTGGGTTCTGAGTTTGTTGTGTGACTGATGTAGTAGCATCATTTTCTTGAGAAACTCTTGTTTGGCCTCTTTAAATGTTTCCTTTTCTTTCCATGCATCAAACAACTTTTGTGGCTTAGTATTCTTCTTAACCCATTGGTGTTGAGATGGATCATTTTTTGTTTCATCAGATTCTGTATTAGCTCCTCCTCAAGTGAATATATTGAAGTTTCTCCCATCATCTCTAGCTTCTGCAAAAATCCATTGGACATTTTGGTTGTTCTGGTTCCCTTTTTTTTGGATCTTTCCCAAGAGTGTTTGGAAGTCTTCTATGTCATGGTCTATTGCACGACCATACATACATGTCACCAAAGGAAGTGGACAATCCATTGTATAATGTCCTAGTTGTTAGAAGTTATGGAATACTACTGGTCCTATGCCTCATCTAAATAGTCCTCTGCCTCATCCTCCAACTCTATATCCACATTGATCTCCTCGCGGTGCGTTGTATTGGGGTACCTGGTTATACTAAACAGGGTTATATTGTGGTTGCGCATTATTGTACTATGGTTGTGAATTGCTGTACTACAGATGTGCATTATTGTATGGTGGTGGTACCTGGATGAACTGAGGTGCAACTTGTCTTGTCATAATTTATTCTTGCACCCTATAAGTTTATGAAATTATTTCTCTCATTAGCTCCATCATTCTACAACCCTTATCATCACGACCCATTGATTTGCAAAAAATGAAATATAAGCTTTATGGTATTGTCTTATACTTCCACATCATTGGAAAACGATATGGATCATTCCCATGCGTCTTACAAATATTGCACCATGGTCCACCTATTGGAAATGGGGTTGGAACCTCTATTTCCATATATTGCACAAAAGTTGAACATTTGTTCTTATGGTGTCCTTATGTCTTGCATATCGTACACCAAACAAATTCTCTTTTCTCTTTTCCCTTATTATGGTTAAGTTGAAATGTTAGATTCTTCAAATCCTCCTTTAGCTCCTCTATTGTTGGATCTCTCTAGTGATATTGGTTCTCTTATAGTTGTAAGGATGCCTGCAGATCCTCTACCTGAGTTTGGAACTTCTATTGTCTTAACAGGTATTTCAAGTTTGGTAACAATGATTTCACAAATAAGTTTCTATGTTCCATATTAGTAATTGCATATTTCAACTTAGATTTTAGACGTTTGAACCTCTAATCAATATCACAAACAGACTCACTCAGTTTCTGCTTGATTTTTATCATTTCATTCATGTACTAGTCTTCTGAGCTTCGCTTCTAATTTTTTTTTACCAACAGTTATTTCACATCTATGATAGTCTTTGGTACTCCTTGTGGGTTGTTTACATTCTGGATCATGTACTAGTCCAGCGTGCGATATCTTAGTGTGATAGATAACTATGTAATATTTGTATCCTCAATTGTGATCTTGTTTTCTTCCCATTTCTTCTCACAAATGAATAAGTGTTTTTCAGGTTCCTCTGATTCCTCTCCCCAAAATTCTGGTAATCTAATCATGGCATCATGTTCTGCAATTTTGAATTGTGTTGAACTACTACCTCTGTGTGGTGTAGAAAATTGAATGTTACTTCCTGAACTTACTCCCCCATTAAATTTTCCTTGATTTATTCCCTTTCATGTTGTTCTTCTTCCACTAAAATTCGGTTGTCCAAATGCTGATGTTTTTTCTAGTGTATTAGTCACACATGGGGTTGTAGGTTCCACACTAACGGTGATATGGATTGGAGTTATGCCTCCTATTCTTGACCCTGGAACTCCTTTTTTCCTTTCATATGTTGCATGCAGTATTTCCTCAATCTTCTCCATAGACTGAAGATCCTCTACCTATTCTGCATTGCTCGACAAACCCTCTCTATTGACTATGGCTCTCTTCTTGTTATTCATTTTATATTTGTAGGGTATTCTGGTGAGAATCTTTCTAGATTTTTCCATTATCTTCTTTATTTAGTCCTCTTCCATCATGATTGGGTCCATGGACTCCTTATTCTTTCCCTTATCCATCACCCTATCCATTTCTCAACCTCCTATCATTGCTTCCCCCCTTCCCCCATGCATGCAAGGAAGTTTAGTTGTCTGATTCCATAGTGATCACACCGTTGTCATACAATAAAATCTTGATTGAAGTATAAAATGATCTAATGTACATACCTTTGGGTCCTTTTAGAAAATCCTTATTTGTTGTAGTTTAAGACTTCGTGGTATCTACTACAAATTTAGTGATAAACCCTGCAACAATACTGTCTAACCAGAAATCTATTGCACATGTGAATTTTTTATTAACTTGTTGTAACTACACGATCTCCATAGGATTCCTCTCTAGATGTGTGATTTAATTTGTAGGGTGGTTTTCCTTTAACGTCAATACCCACTCCTATAAAAAATGCAGGAAATCACAAAAAAATACCTCATGCAAGTTGCTAAACACGTATTTGTCAAGATATTTGTGAGGTGTTAACTTAGGGTTTCTATTGTCCTTTTGTGAAAACTCAATTTACTTTATTTTCAACCATCTTTCAATCTCCACCTTCGTTGGATTTTGTGTCTTGAGCATTCCCTTCTATACTTTAATTCTTTGTGTGTTTCTTCCACAGATCCCATCCACCCAATCCTTTGCAGTTTCAACTAGAAATAGAACCATTTGGTTGTTAACTTCTTCATCAGCTAACCCAAGTTCTGATCTCAAATAGGTTTCCAACAAAACCCACAAAAGTATCATCCCTCCTGGTAAACCAGAAGGAAACGTCACACATTGGGTGCACAACGCAGTCTCGCCGAGATAGATTTCATGGGGGATTGCAATAATCAGGTGTTTGCAGTCTAATAATGAGTGGGGATTGTGATTGGGTTATTTATTCCTTATGCATTATCCTTGTTAATTATTCCTTTACTTCTATGATTTATTCATCTTTAAACCTATGTATGCATGTTGATATACTTTAACCATTCATTCTTAATCTAATGATCAACTAAAAAGTAAAACCTTCATTAAAAATCACATAGAACACAAGGTTTACCATGGTTCACCCCCTTCTAGGGATATGCCCACAAATATATATCTTCTTGGATATTTTATTTATTATGCTGCAAAATATTGCATTGCGCGCATTACATCTTAAGTAATAAAATCAAAATGAGGGTCAGAACCCTCTGTGAGGCTGACTATATGACACCAGGATCCTTAGCACATGATCCAACCCTCAAACACTAACTTATTCAACTCTTTTACAAGACTTATTACAATCAATAGTTTTCCAACCAATTAATTCTTAATATTTAACTGACATCTTTTCCTCAATACAAGCTCTCTCTTCTTCTCCTCCTTGACCTAGCTCTCCTAGGTCCTTATTTATACTACTTTATAGGATTCCAGCCTCTACAATATTTGTCAAAAACCCTAACCCTATCACGGTTAGGCTTGTCTTCCTATGCGCCACATTTCTTTTCCTTGTTTTTTCTGCATGTTGATTTCTTTCCACTTGTTGCACGCAGTCCAAAATTAGGTATTTATTTCCAAAAATAGGTATTTCCCCAAAATAGATCTTTCTCCAAAATTAATCCTACTCCCAAAATAGAATTCCTTCTCAAAATAGGCCTATGCCCAACAACTAACTTGTTAGACCAACAAGATAATACAGAAAATGGTTAGTTGATTAGTGGATCAACTATAAATAAAATAAGAAAATGAATAAAAATAAAATACAACTAAACTAAGCATGCATGGAACTCAAATGAAAACTTGAAAATGAGACAAGGAATAACTACCAATGGAAAGTGGTCTTTGAATTGATAAAACCTAAGCAAAATGTAGGGACTTATGAGTCCCCTCTTCCTCCTTGGGAGGGCCCTTAAAGTCCCCAAAATAAAGTTCTTCCTCTTCTAACAATGGAGTAACAATGGTGAAGAATTTCTTTTCTAAACTCCTCAACATGTGAGAAGGATAACCCTTGCATGAACACTATAATAGCTCTAGGGGAAATGAATATTCTCTAAGAAAAATCCAGTAGCATAACAATACATCAAACTCTTACCTCATTTTCATTCCTTGAGATTGTATTTATAGGATGCATGCAATTAATTACATAAATATTTCATAGTGTGAATAGGGGCCCTTTTGGAGGTACCAAATATCCCTTCCATATCCCTAGGGATAGATTTCAGACTGATTTGTATGTATTGTCATGGTACACCTCAATTTCAAACTGGGTGAGGTCCTGTTGTTTATTGTAGCTTCGGGAGGTATTCCCACAAGAGGAGAAGGTGTTAGGCATTGGGGAATATTAGTTGGCAGCACGTTATCTTTTAATTTCAGTGAAATTAGCCCCAGAATGAGGCTAAGGACTCATGAGCAAGTTGATGGGATTTATAGGCTTGTGATGAGGTGTCACACCCACAAACATGAATAAAATATTCTAATTAATTATTGAGTTTATAAGGGGTGCCTAAAATCACTCATTAGACTTGTTTATAAAGGAGAGAGGTCATTGTGTCATTTTCACATTATGGAAGAATGGAGTTAACATAAGTGATTTTTCACTTGTGCTAGTTGGCTTGGTGTTTTAAACAAAAGGAAAATTTTCATGGTGGAAAATATAGTCTAGAGGAGAGGAAGTCACAGAGAGCGAGTTGTACAAAGGTGACCGTATAATGGTTTTTTGTACTTGTACATGAGTTGTAGGAAGGTGAAGTGTGTATGTACGTGGGTTGCAGGAAGGAAAATAGCATATGTATGTAGGTTGCAGTGGGAACAGTCACATATACATGGGTTGTAGTGGAGAAAAGTGCATATGTATGTGGGTTGGCGGTAAGGTGAATATAATACACAATTTTCTAGGTAGGAGTAGGTTTTTACACAATGACAAGTGATGTCATAGGTCATACAAATGGTCTGTAGTGGATTTTTGGGTGGAATATATTTTCAGTAAATTGTTCAGTTTTGGTTTTTCTGATTTGTATGGTTATTGGAGGACAACGTTGTCCTCAAGTTTGGTGAAATTGTATTGGCTGAGAGGGCGGGTTTTGTCCTCATATTTGGTAATATTTGTATTCGCTGGGAGGGATGGTTTTTCCCTCATGATTTATGAATTTGATAAGGTTATAGAACATAAATATTGTGTCTCGTATGTGTTGATGATTCATCTATCATCTTTTGTGTTTCAACTTTCCACTGCATATAATTTTAGTCAATAATTTTCAATTTAAAATAATTCAGTGATAACAACTAGGGTTTTATTGTTAGATCACTAGGAATCAATTTTCAGATCTGAAAATTAGTCACATAGATTTGCATGTGAAAATTGACATGGTATCAAAGCTTGGGATTTGAAGATAAGGGGATCATATTTGAGACAATAGTCGCTACAGTTGGTTTCATATTTCTTGTTTTGTTCTCAACAAGTCAAGATAGTGAACACATTGAAGCTTGAGGACATGTTGGAAGGAGAAAAAAAAATTGGGATTGGAATTCTAGCGTTCGTCTCTTGAACTTGGAGGAGAATGACCTCAAAGAGTATGTTGAGGATGTGGTCTTTAGCCCAGCTGATATAGTAGATTTGGAATTCCATATGAAGAGTGAAGTGAGGATAAGTGGGTGTTTCTAGAGTCTGTGAAGGATCACTTCATTCCTCATATTATTGAGAAGACATTTATGAAAGAGATGTATGATGCTTTGGAAGGTATATACCAGAAAGGGAATACTAGCAACAAGTTTCATTTGAAGCACCATATTCAAGTTGTAAAGATGTATAGTAAGGAGACAATTGTGAATTGCCTTATGAATATTTCATAGATACAATATCAACTTGTGGCCATCAGTGATAAGGTGGAGGATGATAAGTTTGTGAATGTGGCATTGAGAGTCCTTCCCAAGTCTTGGGAACCATTTTTGCAGGGTATATGTGCATGAGAGAAGTTACCATATTTTGATAGAATATGGACTAATTGTATCCAGGAGGAGACTCAGTTAGTCTCTCAGGATGATATGTATGGTATGGTGAATAATATACATGATGAGAACTAGGCCCTTGCATCATGCACTAGGAATCGTAGGAGAGGTTCTGCAAGAAGAATTGGTTCTCTTAGGAGAGGGACTTATCCCAAGAGAGAAGCATCTCCAAAGATGAGACAAAAGAGGGATATTAGTAAGATATTATGTTTTGAGTGTTGTGACTTTGGTTATTATGCTTCACAATGTCCACATTGGAGGGGAAGAGGAAGAAGGAAGTAGGCGTCAACAAAAGAGGTTGATGAAGTTGTAGACAGGTTCCAGAGGGATATCTTGTTGGTATTCACTATTTCAAGTACAATATCCAGTAGGGGGACTTGGTTGGTGGATAGCAGAGCATATTTTCATATTATAGGTGCATTAGAGTTATTTTATACGTTCATAGAGACTGCCTCATACTTGTGTTTGGAGCTTGGAACAAGAGCCAAGCATGTAGTACAAGGTGTTGGAATACTGAGAGGGGGGGGGGGGGAATAAATATGAGCACTTTTGCCAC
>CBVK0103184688.1:0-16219 GCA_900067695.1 Picea abies | reverse complement strand
TTATGTCTATTTACTAGTTTATTCCTGGTATAAAGAAAATCATGAAAGAAAACCTTGAACTAAATTGTAGTTATTTCAGTAGGAGATTAGGATATATTTATTATTTTATTGAGGTCGTAAAATAGAAGGCCTTACAAGCCCTAAAATAGAAGGATTTACATGCCATGTGGCATGGTTGACATGGTTCTAGCTCCTAAACAAAGAATTAATGCATACTCTAAAAATGTTGAAAGATGACAAGTGGTAAGTGGACTTATGCAAAGCTAAAAGAGCTCCAAATCAATATTTTGATTTATAAGCAAATAAAGACCAAATGGAACACATTTTCACTATAAAAGGGGAGTGTTAGGGTTTAATAAGACCTAAATCACCTAAATTAATCTATAGAGAGGTGTGCGCTAGGTTTGAGGACATTTTCTATGGATTAAAATATTTTTTTCACCTCATTAAACTCTAGATGGATGAAGTCCTAATTTGGGATGAAGGTATAAATAGATGAAATATTCATTTTCCATAGGCATGGTTGGAGTTGTGGGAGTTTCCCCCAATCTTGGTTGAAGATATTTTAGGAGGAATAAGTTAAGGGGAATTTCAATGTGAGTTTCTTCATCTTTCTTTATTTTTCTTGGGTTGATTTGATGGATGGAAATTACTCATACAAACATGGTAGTGAAGAAGGGAAAATTTGCTCGAATAAGATGATGTTAGGGTCTTTATCTTGATTCATTGTGTTATTGATGAATATTTGTTGTTGTAACATCTTGGTTAGGGATGTTCACTCTATTTTGAGAGCTGCTCTAGCTAGGGTTGAAGGTTAATTGTGGCATTTTTAGGCCTTCTTGATCTTGTGGTGAAATCACACTTGAAGAATGGTGTATTAAATTAGATAAATTTTGAGGTAAAAAATGGGTCTCAAAACAAAAAAAAACATGCTATAAACATCAATTTTAAAAGAACCAATAAGATTCAAGATGATCATGTCAACCATACAGGTAAGTAGTTTTGGAGGGAAATAAGAAAAAAATAGTTTTTTTATTATCATATTTTCGACTTATCTCTTTACAGGTTTACTCAAATATCAAGTGTAGGCACTCGTTGGATGCATAATTAATCTCCTCATCCAATGAGTGTCTACACTTGAAATTTGAGTAAACTTGTAAGGAGATAAGTTGAAAATAAGTTTTAAAAATAAGTTTTCTTTCTTTCTCTTTGAAAATTCATTACTCTTGTTTTATTATTTTAACTATTATTTTATTATTTTCCTTAGGAGGCTCATTTTAAACCTCAAAATTTCTCTAATGGTTTGTTGTTCATTGAATAAAGAAGGCTTCCTACTCTTGTTTAATTCATGTACATTTTCATACGTGGCTATGCTTTAATAATTTATAGTTGCGTGTTAATACTTATATGATTTTGTACTTGTTGTGAGGAGCATCTTTGGAAGGGATCTCTTTCAATTTTGTGCATATTGAATTAGATCCATGTGGTTAGTTAGAGCATATTTATAGAAATCTAATTACACCTCTTTCTTAATTGTTTGAACCTTCTTGATATTTGATCTTGATTCCATCGCCTAATTCGATAGGCATTGGTCTTGTAAATCCACCATACCCTTATTTCTAATGAATATTATAATTTTTTTTTTCCAAGGTTCCCCCCCTTGTGTTGGATGAGAGCCATTTTAAAGTGAGAGAAACAGTTGTGTGGTGATAGTGGGAAACCTTCTTAAGTGCCTCTAGAGTTGCACTTCATTTAGGGGCTTGATTATCTTTGAGTGAAGGTATGGACGGTAATGGGACCAAAAATATTTATATATTCATCAAGTTGTTGGCCATAATGATGAAAAGTATTATATCCAACAAGGGATTAAAAAACAAAAGGAAGCATAAAAGAAAATGTGTTTGCACTTGCTTAGCCAAATCAAAAGGTGCACATCTTCTAATAGCCTTTGCAACCATTCATCTTCAATAGAATTGAAGTAAAAATGGTAATTAATTCCAAGGAAGATAAGGATAGAGGACCTTCAAGTTGTCATTATTATTCTTCTAAGAAGCAATATCCTTCCATTAATTCTTTCACAAACTAGCCTAGATCATCTTAACTTGGGGCTTCATCCTCTTCTCATAAGGATGGCTTGTAAAAAAATAGGCCATGGTAAGTAGAATCTGCACTCTAGAATCTAACCTAAAACCCTAGATAGCTAAAACTGAAAGCGCTAAACAAAATTACAACTATAGAGTAATTTAACATACAAACACATACTGCTGATAATTAGAACAACAAACATGCAAATCTAAACTCTCAAAACAACATCATTAATTTTTTATTAAATCTAAAAATAGTAAACTAAATTCTATAGCTCAAAAATCAAACTCTCAAACCATCCCAGTGGTGCACCTTGCTTCTCCTTTATAGACTAGGAAGAAGATATGGTACAATGAATCTAGACTCATGCACAATACCTCAACTAAGAGTAACAAACCCTAAGCATAATGCGTCTGCCTTGCATGAATATATGAGCCATATAAAGTATGTCTCTACTAGAGATGATTTGAGGCATGCAAGCATGCATCTTGTTAAATATTTGCACCCTTAATTTATGTTGGGAGTACACATGGATGGGAACCTAGTATAACTAGGGAATTTTACCATCTAATTGTGCATGGAATGCTAAATAAAACAAAACTCATATTTAGAACTGAATTGATAAATAATAAATAAATTTAAAACTAGAACTAAACTGGCGATGGTGCATGCATGTTCCCCCTATATTTCTATCCTCCATAAATGATCATGCACCCTCATTAATTTTGTATGGAACCATTGTATGAAATTGTTGAACGACGATGACTATTGTTGCTGTTTACTCTGCTAGAAAAATAAAGGTGTTATAGTTGGAACACAATCTGAGCTACACCTAGGTAAAGCTAACACTCCCTCTTAGTGAGGGAATTTTTCTTCACCACACCAAGCCTCTCCTTGAACATCTCAAACTTCCTCTTTGCTAGGGTCTTGGTCAATATATTTGTGACTTGATAATATGTAGGAATGTACTAAAGAACCATTGTTCCCTTCTGAACCTTGTGTCTTATGAAGTGGTACCTAATCTCAATATGCTGGGGATGATCATGAAATAGTGGATTCTCAGAGAGTTTGATACAACTTTGGTTGTAATAGTAAATCATGATAGTGTCCAAAGTATGATCTTTCAACTCTATTAATAACTTGTGAAGGTGGATGTATTCACAACTAGCATAACTGGTTTCTATTACTCTTCCTCTATTGATTTAAATTCCATTGCAACTTGCTTTTTGTTAAACCAAGAAACCATACTTGAACCCAAACTAAAGAAACACCCCAAAGTGATCCTGTCACTAGCACTACCTACCCAATCAAAATTTGTAAATTCATGTAGCACCAACTCTCCATCATGAACATACCTTAGACCCAAAAAACATTGTTCCCTTCAAGTACTGGAGCATATATTTTGAGCAACCTATTGAAATTGTATGGGCTCCACTTTATACTGGCTCAAGGTGTTGATTGCAAAACTATTATTATGTTTGATATTTACAATATACACGATGAAACCTATCAATTTCTCATATATCAATGGAACAATAAAATCTGATTTTGAATATACAAATGACTTTATATTTTCTACCATAGGAATATCCACAGGATTATAGTTCATCATTTGAAATCTCTTCAAAATCTGAATTGCATGCTTGACTTGTCTGAGGAAAACATCACTTGGAAGCTACCACACCTTTAGAACCAAGAAGTAGTGCTTCAATCCAAATTCCTTCATATCAAGTTTAGAATCTCAACTGCATGCTTAACGTGTCTGAGGAAAACCTCACTTGGAATCTTCCACACCTTTAGAACCAAGAAGTAGTGCTTCAAGCCAAAGTCCTTCATATCAATTTCTCTAGCCAACTCTACCTTGCACCATGCTATGAGTTTCTTTGAACTTCCTATTAGTGTAATATTGTCTACATACACGACTAAAAAAAGAAGATTAGAATCATTGACCAAATAATAAAGATTAGAATTTGCATATATTTTAGTGAAACTCAAACATGAAATATACTCACTTATATTGGAGTTCCATGCACATGGTGTCTACTTCAACCCATAAAGGGCCTTCTTCAACTTGCAAACATCAGTCTCATGCCTATGCACCTCAAAGCCTCTTGGATGATTTATGTACACCTCCTCCTCAATCAAACCATTAAGAAATGTTGTCTTCACATTCATTTGATATAAATGAAAACCAAAGACTGATGCTAAATACACAATGAATTCGATGGAGGTATACCTAGAAAAAGGAGAAAAGGTCTCCACATAGTCAAATCCCTCTTCCTAGGAGAACCCTCTAGCCACAAACTGAGCTTTGAACTTATCAATTTTTCCATTTTTTGCATGCTTAACCTTGTACAACCACCTGGAGTCAATCATTGACTCTCCTTCTAGTCTAGGCACAATCTCCCACAAATAACTCTTCATGATGGAGTTGTACTATTTCATCATGGAATATCACCAAACTTGTTGACATGATGCCTCCTCAAAACTAGAAGGCTTTACATAAATGATGGAAGAAATCAATGCCACATAATTTGGAAGCTTCTTGGGAGGATGAGTTACCCAAAATGAGGTCTTAGGAGCTTCAAATTGATTTTGTGCATCTATAATGTTTTGGTAATCCATGTAGGATTTCTAGTTGAACTGGAGGGTAAAGAGACATCCCTTGCACCTTCATAAGGTTGTTGTTTTGAATTTGAATTCATTGGAATCTATGGATCAAATTTTGGGGAAAAAAGTTCCTCTATATTCCTAGTGTTTGTTGGAGGTTCCCGAGTCTTAGAGGACCACACATCCTCATTAAAATTGAAATATCTTCTCAGAACTACCTTTCCTTGAGAAGGGATGTATAATTTGTAAGCTTTAGAGGTCTCATTGTAACACAACAAAATTGTAACGTACCCAACGAACTCGGTACTTGCTGGGATGGTGGGGTACTTAGAAATTTTCTCCCATTTCCTTAATTTATCATACTATTAACTCTGATACCATATCATTGTTCATCTCTGTCATATAATACAAATTATACTTGCAAAATAATATGCCAACTCATACTGAATTAATGATAACAATCATATTATAAATGCACATTTATACAATTAAACATTACACAAATTAAGCACATGAATTCACAAAATTAACTTCAAAAACACATATACAAGCATATAGAACATAACTTTTATCTTTAACAATTATTTCCACCAACTGGTTGCTAAAATGGGATGTTCCTCCTAGTCGTAGGCACTGTTGCACCAAGTATTTCTACAATAGGCCACCCCCGTGCTAGGGATATAAGTCCACAAGGATGAGAAAGACTCTCTTAATCCAATTCCCACTAATTCTTAGGAAGTTCACTCATGCAACCATCCCAATCACCAATTCACTTTCCTCCTTCACTCTGCACAACCTAGAGAAGTGGGCCCTCTTCTCTGCAATGCATTCCCTTACGTTGTAACACCCCTTTTCTTGGGCTCCAACATAGAATGGCCAGTAAAATATCAATGTTGGGATTTATAGGGATGCTTAGTATCAATTTTCACAATACTCATATAATTCATCCCCCTTACAAGCTTGGCTCCCTTCCTCAATTCATACCAGTAGAATGAAGGTAGAGATATGGATGGAATAATGGATAAAATAATGGTAGAATGATGGGTAGTTCTCAAAAAACAAGGATTAAGCATGCATGTATCTAACTTACCACTTGGCACTCAAGGAAGTCCTCCCCAACTAATTTTTCATGTATTTCAAGGTTTATATATTTTATACATAAGCTAAGGTAATGACTTTGGGTTATAATAAAATATTATACTATTCGTGACTTTGTCCCCTTCGATTCCCTTAGCCCCCTTTTGTTCCTCTCTCATGGAGTCATATCCCCTAAACGTTTTAGTGCCCTTTGTCTCACAGTCAATGAAACATTTTTTTATTTATAACTTTAATTTACATCACTTACATTCCTTGGCCCTCGACCATACTATTTGTCTCATAGCCTAATTCACATATTTGTATTACATTATATTCTAGGGAAAAAAAGTAGGGTGTTATATTCGCCCCCCCCTTATTTTTTCACTTTCCTTAGTGCACATCACCTTATAGGTGTTCATATATATATATATATATTTTCATAAAAAAATCAAAATAGATGCGGGTAGTCTTCCCACATTGCATCTTCTAGCTCCCATGTCACATCTTCAGGGATGTAGTAGGTCCACTAGACCTTTACTTGCATGATGGATTTGTTCTGGAGCACCTTGAATTTTGAGTCCAAGATACGTGCTAGCTCTACCTGAATGTCCCCTTCTGGCTCCACTTGAATCATTGTCTAATCAATGACGTGGTTAGGATCATGTAAACTTTTTTTCAACACAGATACATGAAATACATTATGCGCATGCATGGATGTAGATAATGAGAGCACATAGGAAACTGACTCTATCCTATCCAATATCTCAAATGGCCCACAATATTTGGATGCTAACTTGGGAAAACTTCCCAATTTTAGTGAACTTCTCTTTGTTTTTATATCCAGGAAAACATGTTCTCCCACTTAGAATTCTTTGGCTACTCTACCCTTGTTTGCATAATTTTTTTTCTTATCCTAGGCTGCATTCAAGTTATTTTTGTTTTTAATCATTTTCGCTTCCATATCCTTCAGAATTTTAGGCCCAAGAACACTTTGTCTGTTGGATTATCCCAATTCACTGGAGTATTTCACCTTTTTCCATACAATGCTTCAAATGGGATCATTTTCAATGATGCTTGATACCCATTTTTATATGCGAATTCTACTAAATTCAGATAATCTTCCCATTTAGATGGTTTTTCCATCACATACATTCTCAAAATGTATTCAATTACTTGGTTGAACCTCTCTGTTTTCCCATTTGACTTTATGTGATATGCTGTACTAAAATTTAAATTTGTTCCAAAAAATTTAAATATTCCCTTCTAGAAATTTGATGTGAACTTGGAATCTCTGTCTAAAACAATTGCCTTAGACACACCATGTAGCTTGGAAATTTCCTTATGTAAATCTCAACAATGTTGGCTTCTTTATGAGTTAACTTCACTGAAATCAAATGGGCAGCCTTTGTGAGTTTATCCACCACTACCATCTTAGAATCATGCTGATTTACTGTTCTGGGTAGCTTGGTAATAAAATCTATGGAAACAACTTCCCATTTACTCATAAGAATGGGGAATGGATGTAGAAATATAGCTAGATGTCTATGCTCAACCTTTACCTTTTGACACTCCATGCATTCAGATATATACTTAGCCACATTTTTCTTCATGCTTGCCAAAAATACTGGGTTCTTATGGCTGCAATTGTCTTCTAATATCTTGGGTGCTCAACATAAGGAACATTATGCATTTCTTCTAACACCAAGTTTCTTAATTTCTGAAAATTAGTATTATAAACTTTGTTCCTATACAATAAAATCCCATCCTCTTTCAATTGATAGTCTTTATATTTATGTTGTAATTTATTTTATTGTATGCTTTCCTTAATTTGTAAATAAAGATGATCTGTTTTTACAACCTCTAGAATTATGATTTTCAAATATGTTTTGTACATGATTGTGGCTGTAGCATGCATTTCATGCACCCTTTTGATGAGTGCATCAAACAATTTGTTCTCCTTAATTTTGATATGTTTTATATCGAAATCATATTCACTAATAAATTCCAACCATCTAGCTTGTTTGGAATTTAATGTTGGTTGTTCAAACAAATATTTCAGACCACTATGGTCTGTCCTCAACTCAAACTTCTTTCCCATGAGATAATGCTTCCACATTTTTAAAGCATGAATTATGGTTGCTAACTCTAAGTCATATGTGACATAATTCCTCTCATTCTCTTTCAATTTCCTTTACTCATAACATACTACATGCCCATTTTGGGTAAGGAATTCACAAAGCTCTTCTCTGCATGCATCTGGATTTTGTGCACACAACAAAATTCTCATTTGGATTAACAATATTTAAAATTGGTGCACTTGTAAGTAATTCCTTCAAAAGATGAAAGTTTTCTTCACACTCAGAGGTCCATTCAAATTTTATCCTATTCTTTTGTAAATAAGTGATTGGATGAGAAATATTAAAAAATCCTTCAATAAATCTCCTACAAGTCCTATGAAAGACCTGACTTTCGTTACATTCCTTGGTAATGGCCATTCTTTGATTTCTTTAATATTTTTTGATCCAGCCCTATGCCTTCTTCAAAAATGATATGGCCCAAATAAAGGATATGATTTTGGTAGAATAGTCATTTGCTCAGCTTGGCATATAGATGATGCTCTCTTAGCACTTGTAGGACCATCCTCAAGTGCTTCTCATGCTCTTCCTCTAACTTAGAATATATAAGTATGATGTCCGAGAAGAATATGACAAACTTATCCAAGTAATTTTTGAATATGACATTGATCAAACACATAAATACAAATGGTGCATTTGTTAATCCAAATGGCACCATTAGAAAGTGATAGTGCCCATACCTGGTTCTAAAATATGTCTTGCCAATATCTTCATCCCATATTCTCACCTAATGGTATCTTGATCTCAGGTCTATCTTGGAAAATACCTTTTCTCCTTTTAGTTGATCGAAGAGATCATCAATTTAGGGAAGATGATACTTTTTATTCACTGTAGCTTTATTTAGTTGTCAATAGTCAATGCATAACCTCAAGGTCCCATAGTCAATGGATAACCTCAAGGTACCATCCTTCTTCTTCACAAAGAGAATTGGTGCTCCCCAAGGTGAGACACTTGGGTGTATGTATCCCTTCTTCATCAATTCTCCCAACTGCATTTGCAATTCTTTCAACTCAGGGGTGCTCATCCTATAAGGAGTTTTGGATACTAGAGTAGCTCCAGGCACTAAATGAATAGAGAAGTCTATGTCTCTCTTGGGTGGAAAACTTGGAATCTATCCAAATACATTCTCAAATTCTTGGAGAATTTAAAAATCCTCAATATTTGGACTCTTATTCTTGGTTGGTTTTTTCACATGAGTTGAAAATAATTGACAACCTTTTTTGAAACATGTCGTCAGTGGTAAGGCTAAATTTTTTCTTATAGAAATGGTTCTTGTAATTCCTTTCACCAAGCTCTGTTTTCCTTATTCATCAACACATGAAAATGTCTTATTATGACAGTGTAGGACAACATGATCCTTTTCCAACCAATACATTCCAATTAGGATATCATAAGAACCCAACATATTGATATTTAGATCAATAACTGTATTGACTCCATTCATATCTATTGGAAAAATTCTTACAACCTCATTGATCCTTCTTTTGGTTTCAGTGCCTAACTAAACCAAACATGATATTTCAAGATTACTCTTTTTCAAATGAATCTATCCACTAATTTAGGATCAATGTAGCTATGTATTTCACATGAATCAATTAAAATAACAATAGGATGATTGGTAATCTTACCTTCGACCTCAATCATGTGGGATTGATGTTCTGCCTGTCGATCTTCCAGGGTTGCATATATCCTTGGAATATTTCCACCCACATATTCAACTGTAGTAGATTTCTGAAGGTTGTGAATAATCTTTATTTTGTCTTATTTATGATGGAAATATTTATACAAATTCTCTCCTTTACAACCCCAACATTTGATTGGTGGTATTAGTCTTTTGCCAGAAGATTATACCATCTTTGACTCACTATGAGATGTCTGGATTTGCTGATACACATTAGGACTGCTCCTAAAATATGAAGGATGTTTGAAACCTCTCATCCTTTGTTCCACTTTTCCCCTATTCTCCTCTTTCCAAGACTTATGGAACGTTTCTTTTCCATTTCTATGCTCATACATGTACATATCCTTCCTTATGGTATCTTCCAAAGTCTTTGGCTCATCATATTGTATTTTATCTTTGTAAAAAGTAGGTAGCCCACTCAGAAACCTTTGAATCTTTACCTTCTCATATTTAATGAATCCCACATATCTCAACAACTCTAAGAACTTCTTTTCATACCCATTCATAGTTATATTTCCTATCTTGAGTTCAAAGAACTCTTGTATCTTTTTTTCATAGTAATGCTTTGAAAGATAATTCTACTGGAAATATTTCTTAAACTGATTCCAAGTGATGTTATTTTCATTGATATGCTTCACCTACTTCAGTCGATTCCACCACATAGAAGCCTTTCCTTGCAAATGGTTTATGGAAATTCTAGCTTCCAAGTTGGAGGAATAGTTATGTAACTAGAAATAATTTTTGATTTCAAGTAGCGAAGATTCAACCTCTTCTCCCTGATTATTTTATCCATCAAATTTTGGTGGCTTGAGCTTCCCAATTTATCCTTGCAAGTGGTCCAATTCATTCCTTCTCCTTTGATTCCTGACAAGAGTTATTTCTGGGATACTTTGTTATTATTCAGATAAATGTTCCTTCCTTGTTGAATAAGTAGGTGAATAATGTGGTCTATGAGTTTTTATAATAGTCCTTGTTACACCCCAGATTCTCTGCAGTGTACCCTACAGTGTTTCACTAGATGTGACCACTCTGATGTGCCCAAAGTGTGATGATTTCGTTTTTATGTACACGTGTTGGTTAGAGGTTACATATATCCCCTCATGTGGATGTTCACAACATGTCCTTTTAGTCCCATTCTCAGGGTGCTTGGTTTTATTTCTCTGAGCGACTACCCCTTTGGAGGTGGTAAATCCCTATGATGTTGGGCATTTATGTCCTAGGTAGGTATGCAAACATTATGAGGTGGATCTAATAGGATACATGATTTACGAGGCCTTTAACTATTGCCTTATTTTTCTTTCTATGTAAAGGGTGATTTCACTTTGTAAGGGTTTTCACATCGATGGTTTACTACACCTTATCCACATGAACCCTCTCTTTCATATGTATGTACCACACTTGGGCCTTATGAGGACATTCTGCACATTATTATTTAGTTGCACATATTTCAAGGAATATCATGGATTTTTAGGCATTGGTCACCTTCTTTGAGGCATGGCCATGCTACTCTCATCCACATGGACATCCTCTATGCTTTCCATGAGTCAAAAGACATGACACCCCCCTCCTTTGGATCCATTTTAATGTAATTTACTCAATAAAGGAGGGTTGACTTCATTTAGGGGCATGATCCAAGTGGACATCGATGGCCATCGACCTCTTCCACCAAATCAACATGGTTTGGTGGGAATAATAATAATAATAATAAATGGAAAAAAAAATCCATGTGCGTAATTTTGTTTTAACCCATAGAAATTCACCCATGGTTTTTTTTGTAGCCCATGGTATTTGAAAAACAAAACACATAACAATTAAAGAAATAAAAGACATGCATAAATAACAATTAAATAAAAAAAATACATGACTCCTACGAGGATCCCGTAATTACTATATACACATGCCTCTCATTGTAAAGGGGATCATCATATATATTCCATTCATGACGTAGTCATAAATATTCTTTCATTTAATAACAACATTATTTATTGCCATATTATTTTCCTTATGTAATTTTTGTCGCATTAATCACCTATTTCCCATTTTTGTCCCTTATACAATCTAGATAAGTGGTATTAGAGAAGTATGCTCCTTGTATTTCTTAGTGCATGTCCCTAATGAGGTCAAGGTATAGAGAGTTGAGTTTCGATCTTGTTTCTCTTGAGGACAACCACTCTTGGTTTCTCAAGCAACCTCCCATGGAAAAAGAAAAGAGGGATGACAGAGTAGGATATCCTATCAATCAGTTGCTCGAGGAATCCCTCATGCGACAGAGGGACGAAATGATGGATAATTTTCCCAAATCCTTCAACGACTGCTGATAACAAAAAACCCATCTTCATCAAACAACCACTTGGAAGCACCTCTCCTTTCAAGGTACAAGTTAAGTATGATATTCCTACGATTGAAGGTTAGATAGATGCAAATGCTTTGGAAAAGTGGTTAAACCTGCTAGAAGGTTATTTCTCTATCCACAATTTTTTCGATAAAGAAAAGATCACCTTTGTGCTCCTTAAGGTTGTCCCCCATGTCACAAATTGGTGGTGTTAGCTCCCTATAAATTTGTTTGTCCGAGAAAACAAATGGCAGAGGTAACCTACAGAACAACTTTAAGATTGGAAACCAGCCTTTCCAACCTAAAGAGGGCTCTCTCTAAGACTTAGTCTCTAACAGATAATGAATTTGAAATGTCGGCTAGATTTATTGTGTTTATGCAATATTTCTGGTTTCACTGGCAAGGAAATACAGAACCTTGGGCCATAGAGTCAACCTCCTGAAAGAGAGAGAAATTAATGACTTGGTAGATGAAACTTTGAGAGGATAAAGGCTAAGTAGACAATGGTCTTTCAGTTTAAAGGTCATTTTGCGTGGTGAAATAAGAGTACATAAAGAAACTCAGAGCACCATTGAAGACAAATTCTAAATTACTTAGAAGAAAACAAAGAGTTTAAATGGCGAAGTCTAAAGCACCACACAATGAATTCTAGAATTATTAAATGTTCCAATTTAAAAAAAGGAAAGGCATGAATATATAGAAAAAAAGAAGTACATACATACTAGAGATCACAATACATCAAACCACCACCATTAGAATCTTTTCGTCAAAGTCTCAAGACTTCTGCATTATATTTCAATCGGGTTGGAAGATTACATTCGATAGTCTACTGTCTACATTACTTTGCCAACCAACCTGGCTTACATTGAAAAGATACAATATATAGAGAAAACTATGCCCCTTGGGCTACCATGCCTCAAACTACTTCTCCTATAATTTTGGTTTCTGTTATTCCCTGCCAGATGACCTTTCGAATAGAGTTTACTAAAAATGGAAACCCAACTGCACCCAATCATGTCATAACCAATGTCTTCGTCATGGTCATTCAATCATCGATAAGATTCAATCATTAGGAGGTGATGCATTGACATTTCTCCCTGAGTGGTTACCTAAATGATCGAGTGCACTATCAAAAAATATTCCACCCAGTGTAATGGGCTCTGGTTGTTGCCGCACGATCCCTGGCTGTAGTATGCATGTGGTGAGTTGGTATGGAGGATGGCTATGTGATATCTCTCGTGATTTCAAGGTGGTGAAAACAATCGGGGAACCACACATCTCCTTCAAAACTATCATGTGTTTCGCCTACACTTGTCCTTCTCGACAGGTGGGTTTACAACATCTGTGCGACGAATATCCACCGCGCGGGTGCCCATCAGACTTCTTGTTTCTCTGCAAGAAATAAGACACGAGGGGAGAAAAATTCTGTGCCACGTTCAAAAAGACAAAAATGGGGTCATGTCAATCATGCCTCTAGCCTCACCTGTAATATTAATACTTCGAGTGCTTTCCTAAGAGACCAGTTTCATCTTTTCATATTCTTCACTTGTCTCCACAAGACTGCATTCCCTTTCAAATTTATTTGAGCACTAGAAATAGCCACGAAGATGTTATCCATGGCCGGTCCACATTCCTTGAAGTGCTCCGCGATTCTTTCCTCTGACATCCTCTGTTCCTCACACAACTGAATGATTACTTCTTACACTTCTCTGAGCTATCTTTTGAGCCAATTTGCATTCCCTTCTTAGATCTATGATGCTGTCGTTTCGACAGTCTTTTCTGCTAACTATTTTCTCAATTCTCTGTTCTCCTGGTACAATTCAAAAATAACGAGCTACACTTGTTTCAGCTATTGCAACTCCATGTTTTCAGTGCCCGAACTTCTCCGTCTTTCACTAATCCCCCTTCTAGAACCTTCAATAGGTTCCAGCTGAACAACGTGCATGAGTAACTTCTCAGCAGCAGACTGGGTGTGCAGCTCGCTGGGATCTTGGGTCTCCTCGAGCTTCTTGATCAACCTCGACCTGCCTCTTTTCCGGGGTTTTGGCTGTTGGGATGATGAGTCTTCTATTTCCTTTCCCTTTCCTACGGCCTCTTCCATTCTTTCCCCTGCGCTGCGCAATGGTGCTTCCCCGGTGGATAGAGGGAAGTATCCTCTGGGGTCCTTGGGGATGTTAGTTAAAATTAGAAATGAATCCGAGTCTTTGTCCAACTGTCTCAGTTCCTCGAATACCAAAAAATTAAGCAATGATATATGGAATAATTTCATCCTCGGTTGGTCGGCTTCGGCCTGGATGCTGTCTGCCATCCTTTCTAGGATTTGAGGCAAGAAGAAGGTCAAGTTCAAAGGCCCTTTCCCCGTGAAGTGCATCAACATACTGATTTGATGTGGATATATTCTGTCAGACCTTCTTTCACAAGTGAAGTACCTTCTAATCACCTTTAGGATCTTTTGGAAAGGCTCCCGGAGATACTGACTCAGAACGCCCTCCCATTATGAGAGTTTGGATTGATAAATTCTTCATATCATAATACATCCAGAGGCATGCCCTTATCCAACCTTTTACCACGCGGAGGGATCTCTATCACGGATGACAGAGTTTCCTCCGTCACCTGGAATGTGATTATCGCAATGGTTGCGCGGAACCCATTAAATCTGAGAGCGAACTGTTCAGCCAGTTTCGCGATGTATCATTGGATCTTTTCGCAATAGCGCATACATCTGACCTTTTCAAAAAATTCCCCGACATTCAGATCTTCATTGATTAATTTTCAGATCTTCATTGATTAATTCCAAGTCCTGAGGTTTGGACCTTACGGCTCTGCCACTTCGTGCCTTCTTCCTTATGTCTCGGGATGTTGTCATGATGAAAGTGTGTATTTGTTTCACATGAGCGGTAATGAATAATAACATCCTCTTTGCACCACAAATGGAGAATGATATATTTCACAGAGATTTGTAGGAATGGAAGTGACAGAAACTTTGCACAACAAGAAAAAACAACTCTAGGAGTTCATTGCGTGACCGACAGGCATGATGAAAACTTTCGACGTAGAAGGAGGTTGATGCTGCAGTAAATGACAACAGTAGGTTCATCGCAGTAGGGAAGCGTGACATAAAACTATGGCATGGTGGCAAGGCATTGAGATACGGGTGGAGAGCTAGGGAGTTTGGACGTGGAAAGCGATTTGGCCTGACTGGGAAGAACTTCGAAGAAGAGAAGATGACTGCGAGAAGAACTATCGCCTGACGCACTAGCTCGTGAAAAACTCCAACAATCTTCAAACCATGACTGAAAATGAAGGAGACACAACAATTGCGAAAGAACAGACTCACAACATAACCAATGGAAATCGACTTTATCACAGTGAAAGGACCCATGACTTGCAGAAAAAACCACAGACAATGCACAAACTTGGATGGAAAAGGATAAACATGCAGGGTGACTGGTATTTATAATTGAACGAGAAAGGGATGGAATCATGGCAAAGGATGATAAATTCATGGTGACAAGAAGTTTGGAAGTAGGTTGAATATTTGCGCAACAAACTCGTGCGACGGGTACACTTTGAAGTGTGCAAAGTATAGATAATAAAAGATGCAGAGTATATGTGATATGAGCACTGTGATTTCTTAACCTTTCCGACTTCATAATTAGGTGATGATGGTCGTTAGATTTCTTAACCTTTCCGACTTCATAATTAGGTGATGATGGTCGTTATATATATTAACGTGACCTTTACTTGCATGATGGATTTGTTCTAGAGCACCTTGAATTTCGAGTCCAGGATACACGCTAGCTCTACCTGAATGTCTCCTTTTGGCTCCACCTGAATCATTGTATAATCAATGATGTGGTTAGGATCATGTACACACTTTTCAACAAAGATACACAAAATACAATATGCGCATGCATGGATGCAAATAATGCAAGCACATAGGAAACTGACTCTATCCTATCTAGTATCTCAAATGGCCCACAATATCTTGCTGCCAACTTGGGAAAACTTTCCAATTTTAGTGAACTTCTCTTTGGTTTTATATTCAGGAAAACATGTTCTCCCACTTAAAATTCTCTGGCTACTCTACCCTTGTTTGCCTAGCTTTTTTTTTTATTCTAGGTTGCATTCAAGTTATTTTTTTATAAATCATTTTCTCTTCCATATCCTTGATAATTTTAGGCCCAAGCGCTACTTTTTCTGTTAGATTATCCCAACTCACTGGAGTATTGCACTTTTTTCCATACAATGCCTCAAATGGCTCATTTTCAATGTTGCTTGATACCCATTTTTATATTC
>CBVK0103184638.1:3792-14729 GCA_900067695.1 Picea abies | reverse complement strand
TCTTAGAGGCAATCTACCTGTCCGCAGGGAGATTTTCCTACAACACTAGGAGCCAAAAGTTGGTGGAATTAACTTTAGGGAAAAGGGGAACTTTGGTATGTGCTCCAGAAAAAAAAATATGCTGGGGACATTAGTTGACTATATCTAATCTGAATCAATGGAAATTGATGAGGGTCCCTCAATTGGAAAACAACATGGAACAACAAATATCTCATACAAAATCATAGTTTTTGGGAAATCTGTGATGAGAAATGTTGTTGATGTTTTGGTAGAAATGAGAGGTATTCCCTTCTGGACAACTTTTCTTAGAGAAGAAGAAGATAAAAAGAATTCAAAGGAATACCATTGACTGATTGAAGAAAACCTTGGAAGAGAAGTCAATCCACATGAAAAGAATAAAGTGGAAATAGAATTTCCAGGAAGAGAAGTTGACCGACAGGAAAAGATAAATTGAAAATAGAATTCCAGGAAGAGAAGTCAGCCCCAACTAATGTGACTTGAAGACTATAAGTAAAGTGATGTATTTCTCATTTGATAACTCACTCGCACAACTATCTCACTCAGGAAGAAGGAACAATTCAGAGGCAAGAAGAAGATGCAACTACTACAACAACTAGGGTTTCTTTGTGATTTCTCTTGTGCACTATCTCTAGTAGAGTTGTGCTAGTAATGTGTGGTTCCTCAACCACCCTCTCTAGGGTTTGACAAGGATAAGAGATAGTTTATTGTATCAGGGTTTATTCTTTATCAGTTTTTCTCTTGTGAATAGAGCTTGTTCATGGTTTTATTGTATCATTAGAAATATTCTCTCTAAGAAAAGTTGGTTGGGATTTTACCCCGGTCTTGGGGTTTTCCTAGGAAAATTATTTGTGTCTAGTTGTGCTTGTTTATCCTGATTATATTTTCAGTATATGGTTGTTGAATGTAAAAGAATATCTAAATATTCTGGTAAATCTACTTCTATGAAAATTTAAGAAAATATAACATGTAATCGAGGCAGGTTACCTTCAGAACAGTCAAATCACTCGAAGGAAGATCATATTTTCGTGCGTGTCACTGCACATTTTTATTTTTTCAAGCTCATTGAGATTTATTCCAAAGTTGTTGGGAATAACTCCACCAAAGAGAAATTTTACTAACCCTATCACATATCCTGAAATCCTAGCATTGAATTTTTAAGAAGGTTGATCTTTCATACCTAGGGATTGTACTAGCGACAATGATTACCAATATGAGAGTCAAAGATAGGCTGGACATAGTAGAAAATTTCAGATTGTGGAAGCATAGACTACCTTTCATTCTATAAGAGAATGAGCTCTTGGATCATGCCAGTATAGTTCTCCCATAACCAAAAGAAGAAGACGCCAAGGAAAAATATAATAAGAATGAGATCAAGAACAAGAGGATCTTGATAGATTCAATCAAGGACCACTTGATTCCCAATGTATCAAGAGGATCTTGATAGATTCAATCAAGGACCACTTGATTCCCAATGTATCAGAATTGAAGAAACCAAAGGATATTTTTGATGCCTTAACGATACTATATGAAAGAAATAATACAACGAGGAAGCTAACCCTAAGGCATCGACTCAGAAACATGATGATGAACAAGTTAGATACAATTTCCACCTACTTCATGAGGATTTCTCATATCAAGGATCAACTAGAAAATATTGTAGATTTAGTGGATAATGTAAATCTTATGACTACAACTCTCAATGGATTTCCTTCTTCTTGGGATGCATTTGTTCAAGGAATTCATGCAAGAAATAAATTACCCAAATTTGACAAGCTATGGAAAAAATGTACCCAAGAAGAATCAAGATTGATATCCAAGTCACATAAGACCAATGAAAAAGAGAATCAATTTCTTGTTTCTCATGTGAAGAAAATGAAATAAAGAAGAAACACCGGTCTGAAGAAAAATAGAAAATCAGTTCCAGATCACAAGAAGGATGTATCTAATATTAGATGTTTCATCTGTTAGAAGTTGGGACACTTTTCTTATCAATTTCATCAAGGGAAAGGAAAGACAAAACATCATGCACATTCAACATATATGGAGGAGTCCACATCTCACAAGAAGACAAAGAAATAAAAAGATGAAGAATATGTCTATGTCTCATCTCTCACAGGTACCATCACTCAAGGAAGTGATATCTGGCTGGTGGAAAATGGTTCTTCCAAGAACATGACCAAGTTACAAAGTTATCTTACAAAATTGACATAAAATAATTCATCCATTCAAGTGGAACTTGGGGATGATTCCAGCCATGTAGTAAAAGGAGTAGGAGAAGCCTACTACCAGCTTGATTCTGGTAACTCTATTTCAATAAGGGATGTATTGTTTGTACAAGGATTAAAGAATAATCTTCTCTCCATCTCTGATTTAAAATATCAAGGCTTCAAAGTATATTTTGTTTATGGGAAAGTCCTTATATGGCCTAAGGGTTCAAGTATAGATTCAACTACTGTAATTGGTGTCCAAGAGGGATGATTTTATAAATTGAAGATACACCTAGAACAAGATATTGTACACAAAAATATTATTTCTGATGAGCTATGACATCGGATAATTTCTCACATCAACTATAGATCCTTACCAGTTTTGAGCAAGATGGTTACAGGTCTACTAGATATGCAGGTAGAGGAGTATGCAAAGGATACACACTTGGAAAGAATGCCAAGGGAAGTTTTCCAAGCTATGACAATAGATCCAAGGGGATCATGGAAATCATACATTCATATGTATGTGGAAAAATGATGGTACCATCTCTAGGTAAATTTTTATATTATGTCATTTTTATTGATGATTTCTCATGTATCTAGGTAAATTTTTATATTATGTCATTTTTATTGATGATTTCTCATGTAAAACATGGATCTATTTCTTGAAAACAAAAGATGAAGTTTTCAATAAGTTTCAGGAATTCAAGGATTTAGTAGAAAATATCCCTAGAAGAAAAATTAAAGTTTTGAGTTCAGATAATGGAGGTGAATAAACCTCAAATGAGTTCAAACATTTTTGCAGAGAAGTAGGGATTAAGAGGGTGCTGACAAATCCTTACAACCGCCAACAAAATGGGGTTGTAGAGAGAAATAACAAATCAATTGTAGAAGATGCTAAAGTGATGATCCATGATCGGAAATTACCCATGAATCTATGGGTATAAGCATCCTGTACAATTGTATATATCTAGAAAAAAATTCGTCACAATATATTGGGGAACAAGACACCAAAAGAAGTATGCACGGGAAAGAAACCATAAGTTAGCAAGTTCAGGATATTTGGATGCCTAGTGTACATACATGTTCCCAAGGAAACGAGAATGAAGTTAGAGCCTTCATGAAAGAAGGGAAAATTTGTTGGATACAATGAGATTTCGAAGGCTTATAGAATATACATCCCTAAAAAGAGACAGATTGAGATTAGCAGGAATGTCACCTTTGATAAAGAAGAATCCTTTAGGAAATCTAGAGTGTCTCACATGGATGAGGACAAAGAGGAAAAAGAGGCTCCAAAGGATGCGATAATGTTTGACTCTACTATAACATATTCCAGAAGATTATAATGAGATAGTAGAGCCAAAGATATATGTAGATCCACCTAGAGAAGTTATAGTTACCAAGAAGAGACTAGCATGGCTCCAGAACACTTTGCAGGAGGTAGAAAAACTTGTAGCTCCCTGTGGCACTTTTAGAGAGAGCAAGAAACCACACAAGTTTTCTAAGTATATGGAATTGATGAGTAATATAATTGATATAGAACCTTCCACTTATGAGGAAGTTGCAAAGAAACAAGTGTGGAAGGATTCCATGATGGAAGAATACCAATCCATCATGAAGAATGATGTGTGGGAAGTGGTTATGAGACCAGAAGGCAAGTCAACGGTGAATTCCAAGTGGATATACAAGATCAATCATGATGCATATGGTAGAATAGAAAATTACAAAGCTATATTTGTGGCTAGAGGATTCTTTCTATAAAAAGGGAGAATATTATGACAAGACATTTGCCCCAGTAGTAAGGTACACTTCCATTAAATCTATTATTTCTATTTCTTCTGTTATAGTTTGAAAATTACACTAGATGGATGTCAATACTTCTTTATTGAATGATGTAATTAAAGAAGAAGTGTACATAGAGAATCCAAAAGGTTTTATGATCCATGGGGAGGATTGCCATGTTTGTAAATTTAAGAAATCTGTGTGCAGGATTAAGAAGGCACCCTCGACATGGTATGTTATAATAGAGAATTATTTGATGAGCTTAGGGTTTACCAAAAGTGATGCAGATCCCAACATTTACTACAAGGTTGAAGATGGTTTCCCATTGATATTGGTACTATATGTGGATGATCTATTTCTTACATGGGATGAGAAGCTCATAGATGGGTGCAAGAGGGAACTCATTTCAGAGTTCGAAATGAAGGATCTAGGTTTGATGCACTATTTCTTGGGATTAGTGGTGTGGAATAGACCAGATGAAATATTCCTTAGCCAAGGAAGGTATACATTTCAAATCCTGCAGAGATCCGGGATGATGGACTTCAAGTCCATGGCCACACCTATGGTTATGAATCTGAATCTCTTAAGTGATTCTTCTTCATATTCGGTTGATCCCACAATGTACCGACAATTGATCGGATCCTTGATGTACCTGGTTAACATGATGTTTGATATATGATTTGTAGTGAATCCATTGAGTTAGTACATGGTTGAGCCTATACATGTAGATTTGGTAGTATAAAAACATGTGTTGAGGTACCTACAGTTGGATATGGACTTAGATATGTCTCAGACGGTAAAGTAAAGATGCAAGTTTATACAGACTATGACTAGGTGGGGAGTGCAGTGGATAGGAAAAGCACATTAGGATGTTGCTTCCATTTGGGATTGGGTATGATATCATGGTTGATTAGAAAATAGACGAAAATGGCACTGAGTACAATAGAGGCATAATATATAACAAACAATGTTGCAAGTCGTGAAGTAGTCTGGCTTCAGAAGTTGCTTGCAGGGTTATTTGATCTAGAGTTGGAGACAACTTTTATATATTTTGATAATCAAAGTTGTGTGAAGATTTCATAGAATCTGGTCTTTCATGACAAGTCAAAGCATATATATATCAAATACCATTTCATCCAAGACATGGTGTAGAAAGGACCAGTAGAACTCTAGTACGTATCCACATATGAGAAGACAATGGACATTCTCACAAAACTTATGTCTAGAGTGAAGTATGAGTACTTCAAAGACAATCTTGGCATGATGAAGAATGTCCAACCTCGTTGAGAGAGAGTTGTGATGTTTAATTTTGCCAAGGGTTTCCCATATTAGTCATGTGAAGTGACTAAGGGAGTAATGAGTAGTCTGGTACAAGTTTTGCCTACACCATGTGAAGTGGATAGGTGTGATTGGGACTTATAGTGTGGTCTTGCATACGCCATGTGAAGTGACTAGGTGTTATTGGGAACATGGCGTATCCTTTCCTAATCCATGTGAAGTGGCTAGGTGTGAATGGGGTTATGGTGGTAGTCTTTCCCATACCATGTGAAGTGGATGGGTGTGATTAGGACTATTAGGAGAGGATAAACATCATAGATACTTGCAGTGTATTCTTGTGACTATGGTGGTAGTCTTTCCCATTCCATGTGAAGTGGATGGTTGTGATTGGGACTATTAGATACTTGCAGCGTAGTATTATGACTATGGTGGTAGTATTTCCCATGCCATGTGAAGTGGATGAGTCTGATGGGGACTACTAGATACTTGCAACATAGTATTGAGACTATGGTGGTAGTATTTCCCATGCCATGTGAAATGGATGGGTGTGATTGGGACTACTAGAAGATAACATCATGGAAGAATACCTCCCTAGATAAGAGGGAGTGTTGATGTTTTGGTAGCAGTGGGAGGTATTCCCTCCTGAAAATTTTTTCTTATAGAAGAAGAAGATCACAAGAATTCAAAGGAGTACCATTGAATAGTTCAAGAACACCTTGGAAGAGAAGTCATCCCACATGAAAAGAATAAAGTGGAAATATAATTTCTAGGAAGAGAAGTCATCCCACAAGAAAAGATAAAGTGAAAATAGAATTCCAGGAAGAGAAGTTGGCCCGAAATAAAGTGACTTGAAGACTATAAATAAAGTGATGCCTTTCTCATTTGATAACTCACTCACACAACTATCTCACTTAGGAAGAAGGCGCAAGTGTGAGGCAAGAAGAAGACACAACTACTGCAACAACTGGGGTTTCTTGGTGATTTCTCTTGTCTGCTATATCTAGTAGAGTTGTGATAGTATTGTGTGGTGCCTCAACTATCCTCGCTAGGGTTTGACAAGGAGAGGAGATAATTTATTGTATCAAGGTTTCTTCATTATCAATTTTTGTCTTGTGAATAGAGATTGTTCATGGTTGTATTTTATTATCAGAAATATTCTCTCTAAGAAAAGTTGGGTGGGTTTTTTTCCACAATCTTAGGTTTATCTAAGGATAAATCTTTGTGTCTTCTTGTGCTTGTTTATCCTGCTTATATTTTCAGTGTATGGTTTTTGAATGTAAAATAAGATCTAAATACTCTGGTAAATCTATTGCTCTAAAAATTTAAGAAAATCTAACAAGTCTCCCTTTTTTGGGAATATTATTTTTAGCAATTGCATAGGCTTCAAGAAAACCCCAACTATATAATCCTCAAAGAAATCCTCAAAGCAAGTCATGGAAACAAGGTTCACCACTACTATGATTCATGCCCCTCTTCCTCAGATTGGCATTAGTCAATTTCCCTAATCATGCTCTTCTCTGAGACTATTCCATTTGCTTTGATTTAAAATTGGAGCTACTCAATCATCATATCAAATACTGAGCTAGCCCAAACAAAATTAGATGGATCTATATCCTAGGAGCTAATTTCAATATTAAATAATCTTAGTCTTTGGTAGTTGGGCATGAATTGGTTCTAACATATGTAATTTGGGATAAAGTATGGAAAGCCAATTTATGGCCTCAAGTTGTTACCTTTCTTTGGCTAACAATTGACGAGAAAATTTTGATTTAGGATTACTTGATCCATATAGGTTTTGAAGGCGTGGTCTTTCTGTCATGTGTAATAAGGAAAGGGAACACTTAGAGCACCTTCTTAACTCCTTATTTTATAGTGCATCCATTTGGGATCAAGGGGCACTTTTTTCTGAAAAACTGATCATAATTTAGATAGTGTCAAGCTAACCATCTCTTCATGGAATCCTCAAGGCTTTCAAAATCTAATTCTCAATCGAATGTGGAAAATTTTCCCAAGCTTCGTCCTTTGGGAAACTTGGAAGGATAGAAATAGTCACATTTTAAAAAATGAAGAACAATCTTCCCCTTTAACCTGGATAATAATTTGAAGAAATATTCTTGAAACAATCTAGTATTCTCAATGGACTAAGGAGGACCTCAAGTGTAACAACAATGAACACATTATTATTTTCAACTAGGATCTCAGCCATTCCTCGGCCATTAAAATATCCCTTCTGCATCCTCCTAAATCCTCCTCCTCTCTCTCATGGTATCCTCCTCCTTAATATTTAATAAAGCTCAAATTTGATGGAGTTTTGAAGGGAAACCTAGGCCCAACTGGCTATGGTGGAGTATTCTGAGATGCAAAGGGCCATATCCCCAAGATCTATGCAAGTAAATTAGGAATCAACTCCAACAACATAGTTGAGATATCATATATTATTCAAAGTTTGAATATTTCCAAATTAAAAAAATACTCCAAGATAATTGTCAAAGGGTAATCTCAGATTATCATCAAAATACTCATTAAACACCAGAATGGATCCTCTCCAAGTAAAGTCTCATGTAATTGGTGTTTAGAATCAAGCCTATAAATTCTTCAATATGTAATTCAAGACATTTAATCTCTCATACCCTCCCATGTCAAGAGGGATGCCAACAAAGTTGCTAAAAGTAGAGTCAATGAAGGGGCCTCCTGTCCCAACATATTTTTTGACACGAGTTGGAATGACTTGTAATAGCCATCTCTAAATTTTCACTTCCATAATCTCATCCAATAAGATTACAGCTCCCTAGATCAGGTGACAATAGGGAATAACAATGATAAATCCTAAATTACTCGGCCATGGTAGTTGGTGCTGAGAAATCCAAGTTTCATGCCCAAGTTCCTTTGTCTTGATGTTTGGGATTCCTGTTTTCATTTCATGTTCCTCTTTATGTTTTAATTGGTATCAAGGAAACCATTTTTACTATCTAGATGTGTCTAGGTTTAGTCTTTTTAGAAGGTTGTATTTTACTTTCCTTTTTGGAAACACGAGAACTCTTCAAGTTCAATTTTGCAGGCTGACTTGGTTTTCTAGTGGGTAGACCAACAAACTTTATGAAGCTCAAAACTCGTAGCACAGAGTAAAATGGAATTAACCTCTTTTCTCATGATTAAACCTATATACAATTTGTCTATATTGGAACATAAATTTTCTACTTAGTTACACAAATAAAAACTAGAAACTCCCCCAAATTTTCCCGAAATACCATATTGAGAATGGCAAAAAAAAAATATTAAACAAATAAAAAAAATTTGAATTAAAAAAAATTGCGAACATTCATCATGCCATCCATCACATTATCATCCACCATGCCATCACACAAAGATATACACACTTAAATTTCTCACACGCCTTGTTAATTTAAACTAATACCAAAAGGTTAAACAATGACCTAGGAAGCACATCTTCCAAAACAAGAAATATATAATAAAAGGTAATCAATAATGAAATAATATTCATGGAGGAAACCAATATTAATATAGCCACCCTACCATTTAGATATCAAAACAAAAACATATGCATAGTCTTAAGCCTATCAAAAACCATGATTGAAAAACAAAAGCTCTAGTGCCATGAATTGTTGAAGTTGTACCCAATGTTGCAAATATAGTTATGGGAAATTTACTTAGGAGGGGGTGTAAACTCAAGATATTGCAAACATCAAGAAAAATACCAACAAACTTAAAAAATATAAAAATGAAAAGATAAATATATTTTGTCTTTATATNNAAACTTAAAAAATATAAAAATGAAAAGATAAATATATTTTGTCTTTATATATTTATATTGAATCAACTAAATAGAGAATACAAACGCATATCAAAAATAAAATAAATGTATCTCATGAATCCTCTTCTGTGATAAATGTACTACCATTTTCCTCTCCCCTTTTACAATCAAATATAATGGGTCATCCTATATATGAAGATATTTTTCATAATTATTTGTGACATAAATTGATTGTTCATGCACATACAATAATTAATTATGGAGAATTTGGCACACTTGTTAATACTGAGAGGGGGGTGAATAAATATATAATTCTTTGTTCTTTTCTTACTGTATTACACTTATCAATTCATTATTTTAACAACAATAAGAAACACACAAAAACACATAGTGCATAATACTCAAAGATTTAACATGGAAACTGAAAAGGGAGAAAATCATAGAAGATTTTATTAAAATTCATTCATAGGCAACAACCTATTGCAGACACTAATCTATTATAATGTTTACAAGCACCAAAATGAAAGAGAAACCAATCCCTTCACCTAAGCACCAACTCAACTACACCTGTAGGAACCAACCTATAGTTACAATATTTGCAAGCATCAACCTGCTAGAAACACCAATATCCTTAATTGAGCACCAACTCAACAATATGTAAGCACCAAATTACTAGAGACACCAATCTCCTCAACTTGTCTGTATAGATTAATTTCTTCTTGAATAATCATCAATTCTTGTCAAGCTTCTACTTGTATAAATCTATTGATTCAATTGTTTCTCTTCTTGCTGTAATTACCATAAATTATTCACCTATTCACAATAAAAAAGATTTCAGATCTTTCTTGTTTAACCTTGCACCTCCCTGCCACCCTTAGACGATTACATATTTCTCTCTTTCAGTCTCTAGCAAACGAGCCTCAAATCCTCATCTTCACTCAACACACTTACACTTCCACATTTGAATACACCTTAAATTGGATTTGGGCATCGTTATTTATACATAGAGCCTCTACATCCAAGGATTTTGTACACATATCAAACAATTGTGTTCATGGGTTCGACTCTAAATACCTTGAATATTCCTCAAAACTGAGCTACAAAAATCCTTTGAAACTGACACAAACTCCTCCTACTTTCGCGCATTCTGTTCAGAGGTTACCATAGAGACCATTAATGCGAAACAACTATCAAATGGGTCTCAAATTAATTCATGACCATCAATATGTTTTCTAGCCATTAGAACACACAAAAAAAATCAAATATCAACAACCGTTGAATCATTCCCTGATTGGATCTCGACCATCGATTTATTTAGTTCCCCAGATATTAAGACCACTATGCCTACTAGGTCACCGTCCCACCAGGACACCTGAATACTTGTCTACATTATGTGTCCCAACCACTAGGACCAATGGGTCACTAGTCTACCGTCCCCCTAGGCCCTTTTGATTTTGTGCTTTCTGATGCTTTGATTTGATATACTGGGCCATCAAGAATTGAGATCACTAGACCACTAGGGTATCGACCCACTAGGCCCTCGAGAATTTAAAACTAGGTAATGTTCCTCTGATATTGTGATATCTGATATGATGTGGTAGATGGCATAGTCTCCATGTGGACCCATTCCATGTGTATTGAATGACATGGAAATGGCATGACTATTGACATCATCACATCCTCTGACCTTGTTCAAACACCATATTGATTCAAAACAAGTACATGTCCTGACACGTGGCAATGATGTGGCTTATTTCATCGCTCTGATGTGGCATCGGGTGCTCAAGACTTCAATGCCATGATTTCACTCTGGTCTGGTATCCGATATACCATTATTATTGAGGTTTCGGAGCTTGTATTCTTAGCCGTTGATCTTT
>CBVK0103184613.1:0-12221 GCA_900067695.1 Picea abies | reverse complement strand
GAGATCGGTCTCGGCATTCCTGCTGAACCGCTCTTCCGATCTCACTCGATCCCTTAGTTGCACCAAAAATTCATTTAATTAATTAATTTAATTTGTCAATTTCTCTCACCCACCTAAAAGTGTTCCTAAAAATGCTCCTCGATGTCCCTTTATTCCCTTACATTCCCTTAAGGACTCACACCTTTCTTAAAGCCTATTTGAGTTCGAAATTAGAAAGTTTGTTAGACTAGATTCACTTCTATGTTCCACATTCCTTTTGCATTTAAGTTTCCCCTTTTTGGTCTAAGTTCTAAATTAGCAGGTTTTGTACTTAGCCAACAATTAATCTTTTAAATAATTTAATCCTTCATTAAAAAAAAAATTAATTTAATTTTCAACCCAAATTTCTTCATCCCCCGCTTTATTACTTGCTTAATTAAATTTTAGTTCTCAAGACCTACCTAGACCTAGGCTTTAAATTATTTAGGCTCAGGAAAAAATGTTTTTAAGGGAAATTTTATAATTATAAATCTTTACTCATGCACATTCATTTTAAGGCTAACCAAGTCCTAAGGAGACATAGTTTTCTAGGTACTTAGGTTCATTAACTCACCATTGTTAAAAAAAATTATGACATGCCCTTCAAGACACACTACGTGCTCCAAGGGTGCCACATGCCTGCATCCATGTTTCATTTACGCAACGTTCCCTTCAAGACGCACTACGTGCTCCAAGGGTGTCACTCGCCTTTTGACTACTTTTGGTAGACGTCAAACCTTTGGAGTCAATACTCCGTCAGGTGACCCTGTGGGAGACTAAAGGCCTCTAAGGAATAAGGACCCTGCCTTATTGCACGCCCTTTAGAATCATCATGAGCAATTGCCACAGTCTTCCCTCACGACTTCATGGATCTCTCGAACTAGGTAATCGTTAACCTACAGTTTGAGCCACGACGAGAGTACTAGTAGGTTGTGGTAGGGATACTTCCACGACTCTCCCTCAATATATATGGTTGTCATGCATGACCCCTTTACTCCAATGTGAGTCTAGTTAGCAAACTATCATCAGCCTTCATCCATCAATGAAACATGTCACTCATCCAAAATCAACATCATAATATACTAGTCATATGTCACATATGCAATATCAAAAACACTCAAACCATAACAGCCCACTCCCTAACTCAATCCAAAGTCCAGGGAGGTCCATAGATGCCATCGACATTCTCAATCAATCCAAAGTCATGCACACTCAGAAAAAACTAGTGAATAGAACATGTTGATATAAATATAATAAAATAACATATCATCAGATCCACAACATCATCATAATCCATAATCAAAATAGTCAATCACATAATGAACCGAATCACTTGCATACAAGTGCCCTCAAAGAATAAGTCCAATCAAATGTGCACAAGAGCGGGATGTTACACTTCATCGGTACCTCACAGCCAACGCTAGAGGTATTCTTCTTCCCCCTTACCCCCTCGAGCTACAAAGGGGCCACACACAAAAACCAGAAACACACTAGAACCAAAATTTTCCTCGCAAGGAAAAGCTTCCTCTCTTTTCCAAGTCCTGGAACCCATCTCTCCACAAGTAAACTAGTTCAATTTTTTTTTATAGCATAACAGTAATTTCCCCAGTGAGCCCCCTCTCCTTTCCTCTCCAATTATTTTATAGAAAAATTCTCAATGAAACATGTCTGCATGCTCAAATAATTAATTTTTAATAATTTAATTAAAGGACTATTCACCCACACCACTTGTCACACTCTCCCCAAGTTGCAGAAGTAATTCCCTTTTTACTTTATTTATTTAGACATTTTCCCTCAGATTCCCCAATGTGCTCCTATTTTTGCTCTTATTTGTCCCTTAGTTCCCCAATCCCTCATTTCATTTGTGTCCCCTAACTAGATTTTAGTTTGAGTTGGATTGGGAGTCTTATTTTAATTAGGATTAGTGGTAGATTGACTCAAGATGCTACTGTATGTGAATCTCCTATTCTCTCATGTTTTTATTTTCTTTTATTTAAAATTCCACTTATTATTTTCATGCACACATGTGCATCTACCCACTTTATTCTTATTTTTTCATTTACCTACCTTACTAGTCTAACTCCTTCATTTTATTTTTATTTTTTAATTTATTCAAACATCTTAGACTTAGACTCTTCTTAGATTTCTTAGTTTGTAATTTAATAATTAGTTAAATACTTTTTTCTAACAAAGTCTAAACATTTTGATTATGTTTTCTAGGCCATCTAGATTTTTATTGACTCACCATTTAATTACACGATGTGCCCTTCCTGATTCAAATATCTTTGTTTTCATTTGTGTTTATACCCCATGGATATTGTACACCTCGGAAGACTATACACCCCTCCACGCGGGGGGATTGTAGGGGGGGCTTGCCTTGTAAAATATTTTTATTTTATAGTCAATTTGGACCATTCATTATAAGGTCACAGATATGATGGTAGAATTTATTTTAGGGATTTTTTCCCTAGAAGGAAACCCTCTTTTATGAGGAAATTGTATTGCGGATGTGTATGTGTGTGATTATTGTACTCTGAGAGAGGATACTATGAGAGAAAGAAGAGGAAGTTACAGCGGGTGTGTTGTAGGTTGCACCCCATCATTTTGTTAGATAATAAAAAGGAAGCACCCGACAATTTCTCTGGTGGACATAACCCACACTGGGTGAACCACGTATATTTGTATCTCTATTGTATTGTGTATCTTTTGTGTTTTATTTATGCATTTGTCTTATTTTATTTCTCCCCAATCTTTTTTTTCTAATAGTCAATTGTCTTTTCAAACTCATGGTTCTCTTCTTCACAATTTTTCAATTCATTTTTTAACTCTTTATTTTTGTTTCTAATCTTGATATTTTCTTCTGCAGTATGCTTCAATTTTTCAATATTTTATTCATCTTCTTGTTCACTTTTTGTGATGTCTTTGCTTCCTCAGGAAGATTCTATGTTTGTTTCTTCTGTCTCTACATCAGACTCTTCTTCAAAACTGATTTTATATGTTTCAATTTTTTTGTGGTCATGATTATGGGGTTCTTCAGTTATGAAGAGAACTTCCCATACTTCCCTTTCTTTTCCATCGCTTTCATTTGAATAATTGTTATCCTCGTTGGAGTAAAGACTCTTTTTATTGTGGAATTTTTTATTTTCTATAAAAGGACATATCTTATCCTAGTGTCCTACTCTACCATAATTGAAGCATTTAAAAGGTAACTTACATTTGTATGTGCTAGTTCCCCTCTTGAACTTCCTTACGAAATATGCTTCTTCTTCATTTGATTCATTGTCTGGTATTTCTTCTACCTTTGTTCTTTGTTCCTTCTTTTCTTCATGGCTTTAAAATTTGTTTTTGTTTGGCTATCCATTGTTTGTATCTGTTCTCATTCCATATGCTATGAGGGTCCTGTTAGCACTCAAAAACGCACCGACATTTTTGAAGGAAAGATACCTAATCTTGTAGGGAAATTTTTTATAGCTTCCCGAGTTCAAAATGAAGATCTAATAGCACCATTGGAAAGTTCAGGATTTGTAGATGTCGATCGACTATTTAAACATGCAAAACAGACTCTCCATGACTGAGAAATTTGATTTTGAAAAAATCTGCACTTTCACCAGTGCAGAAGGCAGAATTTTGACTAGTTAGCTGTGGAAAGTGGCTACTTTCAACAACGCAGGAGCATATTTTTCAGGCAGGTAGGCTATTGAAAGCTGTCACGGCCAGAATAGCCAAATTTTCGCCCAGATCAAGAATTTTTGGTTTTGAATGGTTTAAATCCTTCTTCAATAAGCTGGTTATGAATTATCAAATCAAAATCTGAAGGCCATTCTTGGAGATGAAAGTCAAAAGGGCAATTTTTTGACTAGATTTAGTGATTTTCAAGGGTAAAATGATAGGGATTTTTGGCACACATCATCAAATTCGAATTCCACTTTCAAAGGAACAGATCAAAGAGCCTTGGAAGGATAGGCTACACTTCATCAACTTTCAACCAATGTTTGAAGACCAAAAGATAGAGGTTGACCTTATCTTGAGGATCGCTCCTTATCTTTTGTGAATTGGTTTTGACTTTCTATTTTTAGAATATCAGATCCATTGTTTTAGGATCTAAAAACTGATTGTAATAGGCTGTAAATCCAAAGACATTTGGAAGACTAAGGGGGGTTCGATTTTGGATATAGTAATACTCATTTTTTGTACTCAGACATTTCATTTGCTAATACAGATCACAGGTTCCTTTCCATTTTGGTATCAGTTTTTCATATTTTCTGTTCACTGTTATATTGTTGTCAAACCTTGAGTAGTTGTTATCCTATTGTTTGGTTCATGACATTATAATCAGTTCCTTTAGTTGTTTATTAGACCCTGCTTTGCACTGGTTTATGAACAATCTTTTCTTCATCCACTAAAAGCTATTTTACTGATTAACCAATCTTGGAGAGCACTGTCTATTTGTTTACCATTTTGATGTTTGAATGCCATAAGATGAATTGAGTTATCCCATTGATCCACATTTACAAAATACAAAAACATTCATTTCTTAAGTTACCAAGCACCTTTGGTCTGCAACCACAAAGGGTTTCTTGGAGCGATAACAAATTGGCGCCGTTGCTGGGGAACGGAGATGAAGCAAGCTTCCCTGGGAGACGACATAGTTTTAGCTTTTGATGATAGACAAAGGTTGAGCACAATCAGGTTGTACATCATCTATCTGGCGACTCCACTGGTATGACATGAACATAATCTTAGCCAAGAGGTATGCGTTCTGTGATTTTTCAAGCATTGTTGGTTTCCCTAATCAAGTACCTACTAGATATGAATGGGAGAATAGTCTTCCTAGATTTCATGGTGAGGAGTGGGAAGTGTCAGCTGAACACTTGCTGGATTTCCATGAATTCATTAACCGGCTTGAAACTGTACATGAAGATGTGCAAATTAAGTTGTTTAAGTTTTCTTTAGATGGAATTGCTCTTGACTAGTGTCGGTCCCTTCCAAATGCAAGTGTCATCTCTTTGGCTATCTTTCATGCTGCTTTTCATGTGTTCTGTAAAGATCATTTTCTAGCTGATCTTCTTTATCCTCAGTGTTGTCAGGAATTTCATTTTTTGACTAAGAACTCAGATGTCTATGAAGAGTATGATGTTGAAGTGAATGCTATCCACTATGATCAGGAGATCAGTAATCCACATCATGATAGCCATAGTGATGCTTTTGTTATTGCATGAAATGCATCTCCTGACTTATGTTGTCATGAAGAGGAGATTGTTCCCATTGAAAATTTGAAAAGTGAAGAGTAGATTTTAATATCAGCGAGTGACAGTTTCAGATCTGCAGTGGATGTGGAGGACAGCCTACCATTTCTAGATTTGCAGAAAAAGACAGAGTGCAGCAGACATTTGCAAGAAGGGCAGCAGAAAGATTCAGATCAGAAATTCAGTTCATATTGTCCTCCAGCAGAGATCAAGTAGTTTACATTCATCATTGAGTTTTGTGAAAGAAACGAAGAGCAGCTGCAACACAGTCAGTTGAAGCAGCAAATCAAAGAGGTATTATGTTATGATTTTGAGGATCCTTTTGCTGACTATTTAGAGTCTATGAGCAGTATAGATCTTAAAATTTTTCTGCCAGAAAAAGATTGTCTTTATCCTCTGTTCAGACCTTTTTTCTGCATTCTGGGCATTCCTTTACTTTTTGGGTCTAGATCAAGGAAGTTATCAGTAAATCATCTCCTGACATGGCTTCATTGGAAGCACGACTTCACTTAATAAGAGCCAGTACTGTTGTTTTAGATGTAGAAGTAGACAGAAAAATAAGATCTTCATACGAGCAGTTACATCTTTTTCAGTTTTGTTGTGTTCATGAATAAGCAAAGACACATTGAGTGTTGATGGAATTGTAGTTTTAGAGATAAAGTTCATTGCACCATCAATATCTGCACGCAGTGCCCTTCCCCTGCCTGCTTGGCTTCCTGCACATGAAGAATCCATAGTTTTATTATCAGAAAAGACAGTTCAAAATTTCCCAGCTCTGCAGAAAGTCTTGGTGTCAAAACAAATGTTCAAACAGTGGAATTACAAATTCTGAGAAAACAATGTGGCTACTGTTGATGTTGTTTTTTTTTTGCACCGAGTTTCTTCATCTTTTGACAAGGATTCAGAGGAAAGTGTGGAGGTTGATCAGCCTTTTGTAAGTTCACTTGCATTCTGATATTCCTAAAGAATATAGGTATTTCTCCGCTCTTCTATTTGATCAATGGTAGGTTACTGTGGATAAGAAACCGGCTCTTCACCACAAATTCCATTGTTGAGGCCCGAGCTTTTGTAGATAGGGGTGATCTATCAAGAACACAATTAAGTTTAGGCATAAGGAGGGTTGTTGTACAAGGATCTCCTGCAGCACAGGTGGGAGACCAACTTTGCAGACTGCTTAAGTCTGAGTTGACAGAGAGCTGCGACATGGGAATACTCTGATGATAGCTTAAGCACAGATTGTGATTACAAGACATCCAAATGGTAGGCATGCTACTGTGTTCACAAACAATGTGCCCTAAACCTCAAGCTGATGTGTCAAGGATGCTACTCCCTTCAAGGTCTTTCCCATTGCTGAAGCAAGAACCCTCCATTGGATAGAAGGTTTTCCATATCATTTCCTGTAGAGTCACATGGGCACTGCTCTTTTTGATACTCTATTATTCTGTTCATATTCTGGATAATATTATTGACACAATCTACATTTGCCATGCAATGGATAAAGACACAGGAGATGTGTCCAGATCAGAGGTTCATGATGTCTATGTCAAGCTTCCAGTTTCACGAAATGATGCCTCTGTTCTTTCCATGCGCCAACCCTGAAACAGAAAAAACATGCTCTGTAGTTTAGCAGTATCATGGTTACTTTGTGGGCCACATTTTATGAGGCTAGAGGCATATATGACGACTGCATTTGTGACTGCAAGTTTCTCTTTAGCAATCCCAGCTTATGATTATCAGAAGATTGGGGTGCTGGTGCCTCTATTTTGTCTCTTCCATGCCTGTGTTGGAATCATCTCATCTTCACTTGCAAGATTGAGAAGAATATACGTGTTAAATGATATGCGTGCTGGTATGGTAAACTTATTCCATGTACCAACCAATTTAGTTGTTGTATTTGTTCTGATGAGAGGTAGCATAGATTGGGAAAGAACTCTGCGTTGTCTAAGGCATGCTTTGCATACAATGCCATCTCCTGATTGGTAGAGACGGGTCCTGGTTACAGCTCCATGTGATAGACAACATGGTCAGCAGCAATTTCCAGTTCATGGCATTGCTTTCTCTTCTGAAATGATCTGTGAAGCCGCGATTGATCGTATCAAGGAAGTTATTGTGCTAACTGCTTCTGCCAACAAATTGGTGCCATAAATCTCTCATCCATGCAATCTCATCTCCATTTTCGCTCAAAGGCAACAGATGGTCAAAATCCCAGTTTGAAGGAGTTAACTCATCATACAGGTCAGTTGAGTCACGGTTTTACTTAATCTCCGCCTTGATTAATTGATGTCACCAATATTCTCTGTGTGTTGAGATTTCATAAATATTTGAACTCCAATTCTAGTTGGTATTCATTGAGTCTATTTTCAACTAACACATCGATTGCTAGCTCCAATCAAAATGTCTCTATAGTCACTGCAATATGCTCTCTCCCACTCCTGCTACTCTTGCAAATAATGTGAAAGACGTCTTCACATGCCTACTAGATCAAGTCAGCCAGTATACCACAGAAGGATTGGAAAGGACTAGAGAAGCTCTGAATGATGCTGCATCTTTAAGAGAGCAGTTCATTATTGGTTCAAGTGTTAGCAGAAGAGTGGCTACAGCTGATGCTTCTGCGAGGCTGTAGCAGCAGCGGGTGAAACCAGTTTTAGGGCTTTCATGGTTGCAGTTCAATGTGCCACCAACAATGTTGCTATGGTTCAACAACATATTGGGAACACTATTTCAAGATTGTTATTACCTGTTGATGGTGCTCATGTTGCATGCTATGAAGAAATGTCATTGACAATGTCAAGTGCCGAGAGTGCTGCTTTAAGAGGGCTTGAACAGTGCATTGACACTATCATGGCAGAGGTGGATCGTCTTATGGCTACTGAGCAGAAAGAAACTGATTATCGGTCTCCAGATGATGGAAATACCCCAAACCATCGTCCAACAGTTGCTTGTACTCGAGTTGTGGCATACTTGGCTCGTATTCTTGAAGCAGCAAATAGTGCTTTGGAAGGCCTCAACAAACAAGCATTTATGAATCGCTTGCATAAAGGTCTACTCAATCATTGGCAACGATTCACATTCAGTCCCAATGGGGGTTTACGATTAAAGCGTGACATTACAGAGTACACAGATTTTGTGCGTAGATTCAATGCTCCCGCAGTTGATAAAAAGTTTGAATTACTGGGAATCCTAGCAAATGTATTTATTGTTGCCCCATAAAGCCTTCCCACTTTGTTTGAAGGAAATAATATCAAAGCCCAAGAACAACAATCCCACTGTCAAGAATTCAACAATATTGCATGCAAGGATCATAACATTTGGACCATGGAGATGCAAATGACAAGTTTAATCAGGAGGCTGAGAATCTTCGTTTGTTTCTCTTTGCCAAGTGGATGGACTTGGTGATTTTCAAGTTCTTGCTCAATTTTGTCAACTGTCTGCTCGTGCTCTTGAATCATTGCAAGCAGGAGTTTTGGGTATATTAAGTGGTTCAGTAGGCTTGGGTTTGCCAAGTCTGAACCCCTCTGGAATGATCCAATTTGCTTCTCTTCTAGGCCTTGGCAGTAATAACATCATTGGAAGAGCACAAGGAATTACACCTGTGAACAATCCAGGGAATGCATTTCCTTGTTTATCAACTGGACTTGAACTAGATCAATTACAGCAAAAACAACAAATTGCCAAACTTGGAGATATAGCTTCTCCTGTGGATGATCCTGCAGGATTTCGTACAATGCAGCAGCAGCTGACAGCTACAAATAGTCTTCCTGTTGGCCTAGGTGGAGGTAGCAGTGGCAACATCTTAGTGAACCCAACAAATAATGCTTTAGTGTTGCAATTGATGCAATGGCAACAACAAAAGCATGGAAGGGTTTGACCACCTTAACCACTGAAAGAACTATTAGTCAAAGATTGGGGGCGAGTGATATAACATGGTAATCTCTTCTCAACTACCTAATACCAATGGAAATAATGGGAACTGGGGTAATGGTGTTGTAATTAAAGGTGGAGACAAAATTGTTTTCAGTCATCCTGGAAACCATGCCTATATATTTCAACCGTTAATAAATGAAAATGCCTCAGCTTCTGTTGGACTGACAAAAAATCAAAGAGACACAGGTAAGGCAACACCATTTGAATCAAGATCAGGGGATCCTTCAGCTGTAGAAGGAGCATAAATTTTAGTATCATTGTAAATTTTGAGGCCAGATCTAAACTTGTTGCCACCACCTGCAACAAATATTGAAGAGTCCCAGCAAGGAATTGACAGGCCTCAGTTGCTACCTTCATGTGAAATGTCAGATGGGTCTGTCTCAGATATTGAAGTACTTGGTTAGACGGGAAAAGAGACCTCTGATCCAAATGATGCAGCTGATATTCCAATGGGTGACAAAGCACCTGTTATCTTGTCTGCAGATGTAACAGCAACAAATGAACATCTAAATCTTGACAGCTCGGATGCTGGTCTTGAGACATAGAATGGAAAATATTCAGGGTTAAATAAATCATTGAGACCTCTTTTGAAATTTCTGACAGCATCAAATCATTGCGACGTGGATTTAAGTGGAATTCTTTTTAAACAATTTTATGAAGAAAGGAGAGAAGGTGGAAGACATGTTGACTTGTCTGTCATGTCTGGCAAATGACAAGCTTTGAAGGAAGATTTACGAAGAGGGATTATTGATGGCAAAGACACTAATGTTTCGTTTGATGACTTCTCATATTACCTGAGTGAGAACACAAAGAGTGTGTTGATTGCATCAACCTTCATACACTTGAAGCATAAAGAATTCACAAAATTTGCAATGGAGCTGCCTACTGTAAATCCCAGAATATTGTTGTCTGGCCCTGCGGGTTCTGAGATATACTAGGAGATGCTAGTAAAGGCTTTAGCAATGATGGAAGTGGCTAACAGGCTTAAATATAGCATCTGGATGCATGTACTATCTGTACAACCATACAACTGGTGGCAGCCAACTGACTGGTGCTCTGCTCTTAATGATTTTGATGTATAACCTATATGACATTGAGAACAGAGTTTTTACATGCAGAAATCAATATTACATTAACAGAGTGAATGAGATTGGCTCTGTTGAATCCCTGCTTAAGCTTTTGGGTTCTGAAAATGATGTATCTGTTCGTACTGAAGAAGATGGTGCACTACAAGCTCTTTATTCCAAATTAGATAGCGCAAAGAGATCTTTGGTAGATGCAGGTGGCTTTCCCATTTTCATCAGTGAAATTTTAGTTCCTTCAAAGGAGTTTTCCTGTGGAGCACCTATCCAAGCTTTGCAGGAAAATGCTATGGGTGCTTTAGCTAATATTTCCGATGGTATGTCTTGTTTAGTGCATAGCCTTGGAGATAACATTAGAAGTTGTAGGAATGATGTTCAATTTACTGATATAATTGGTGCTTTGACTTATGCATTGAAGGTGTTTAATGAGCAAGGCTCTGTAGATTCAGTCAATGTAGTTGAATTAGAGAGTCTACTAATTAAGCAGCTCGAACCATCTATCTCTAGGCTCGTGCAGAGATGTGCAGTTGAAGCCTTGTCTTGCTTGTATGGCAATACTTACTTTCATAGAACTTTTTGTCATACAGAAGAAAAGAAATTGCTTGTTGGACTGGTAACTACAAGTCCTAGAAAGGTGCAGATCAAGGAGGCAGTGAGAACAATTTTCTTTTAAACTTGTTTCCAGATAACACTGGGATTGAGCCTCCTCATTAGATAGCTAAACTGTCTTCAGGTCTCAACTTTGCATATCATCATAAAAGAATACAAAGGCCATTTAAATGGATTCAGCACTTGGCAGGAATTGACTTTTTTCCCAAAGCTCCTCCATTTCTTCCTGATAACATATCTGGAATTGACAAAACTGCAAAAGGCGCATCAACTTTGGCAGGGCTGAATATATATAGACAACTACATCTCTGCACTGTTTTGATGAATACCATATCTGCATTTGGTTGTGGCTTACTGGCATCTGGGGTTGGCATTGGCTACTAGATCTATGGCTTTACAAATATCTGTTACCATTCATTTTATCCTCCTTTTGTATATGTAACTTTTCTTGCAGGTCTTTTCCAGGAAGAAGATTTACACTTGAAGGATGTCTACTATTCTAAGCTGAAGGATTTTATGGGAAACTACTGCAATAGAGTGCAAGACTGGGTTGCACGCATTGATCAACATGAGAAGTGAAGCCTGAGTATCTTCACATGTTAGGGAAATAGAATAAGATAAATCATTCAGTCACCAAGAAAATTAAGTGCATAACAGAGCAGAGGTATTTTTCTTTTGCATGTAATCGAGACTCATCCAGTTTCGATTTTTGGGTAAGTTTATGTTTTCGGTGGTTTAGGCGAGCCCATGTGTGTGCTCATTAACCACCAAAAAGGCTGAATGACTCCATGGCCCAATACTAAAGGCACAAGGTCTACTAGGTTCTTGGACACCTCACAGGGAGGTATCCATCCCAGTTGGAGCCAGATGTTAGCACTCAAAAACGCACCGACATTTTTGAAGGAAAGATACATAATCTTGTAGGGAAATTTTTTATAGCTTCCCAAGTTCCAAATGCAGATCTGAAAGCACCATTGGAAATTTAAGGATTTTTAGATGTCGATCGACTATTTAAATATGCAAAACGGACTCTCCATGACTGAGAAATTTGATTTTGAAAAAATCTGTACTTTCACCAGTGCAGAAGGCAGAATTTTGACTAGTTAGCTATGGAAAGTGGCTACTTTCAACAGCGCAGGAGTAGATTTTTCAGGTAGGTGCGCTGTTGAAAGCTGCCACGTCCAGAATAGCCAAATTTTTGCCCAGATCAAGAATTTTTGGGTTTGAATGGTGTGAATCCTTCTTCAATAAGCTGGTTATGAATTATTAAATCAAAATCTGAAGGCCATTCTTGGAGATGAAAGTCAAAAGGGCATTTTTTGACTAGATTTAGTGATTTTCA
>CBVK0103184611.1:0-13470 GCA_900067695.1 Picea abies | reverse complement strand
CCAGAGAATTGGGGAGTTGGAGATTCCCTCAAGTTGTAGACTGAGAAACTAGGGGGTTGGAGCCTCCTTCCAGTTGTAGCTAGAAAACAAAGGAAGTTGGTGCTTCCCATGAATGTAATTCTTCAAAATATATAAGAAAAAACATTTTGTGGTTTTCTCCCAATTTGGGTTTGCACGTAAAACAATAGTGTTCTTTGTATGTGTATGTTTGTTCATTTGTTCATTTCTTATTTGCTCTGTAGTTATTGGATGATAATGCTTCATTGATATAACACTTGAATTATATGGTTAAAAAGGATTAAATTTCTCTATTATTGATTCACCCCCCCTCTCAGTAATCCAACAATTAGTATCAGAGCAGGTTCCTTCAGAAATCAATTTAACCACTAAAAGGCAGATCATGGAGAGTACCAACTCATATAAAAATGGAATACCACATTTTTATGGACAGAAGTGTGCTTTTTGGAGCCTAAGGATGAGAACATATATACAGGAACATGGATTTCAAGTTTGGAAATCAATTGTAGATGGATACACAGCACCATCAGTTCCACCAACAAATGACAAAGCAGTAAAACTCGGTGAGAATAATTCCAAATGCACAAATGAACTTTTGAATGGTCTCAATGATACAATATTCACCAAATTTGCACACTGTAAATACGCTAAAAAGATTTGGGATAAGCTTCAAAATATTTATGAAGGAGATACAAAAGTCAAAGCAGCAAAGCTTCAGACTTACATAGGTCAGTTCGAACAACTTAAAATGAAGGAAGATGAAGATATTGCATCTTACTTCTTACGAGTCGATGAAATAATGAATGCAGTCATAGGATTGGGAGAAGAAATTGAAGAATTTGTAATTTTTCAAAAGATACTAAGATCTCTTCCTATGAGATTCAACCCTAAGATATCAGCACTAGAAGAAATATCGGATCTGGACTCAATAAGCATTGATGAACTGCATGGAATATTCACAACATACGAAATGAGAACTGAGTAGGAAAATCCAGATGTAAAGGAAGCAGCCTTCAAGGCATCCAAAAAATCAAAGCAAAAGAAAAAGGAACAAGAAGAATATAGTAGCAACAGTGATGCCTCAGAAGATGATGAAGAAGTGTCCAACTTCGTCAAAAGACTGAACAAGGGAACCAACGGTAGGTATAGAGGTAAGCTCCCTTTAATTTTTTTTAATTGTGATGGTATTGGTCATTTTGCTAACAAATTTCCTCATAAGAAAAAGAGAAATGATGAAGGTTACTCAAAAGGAAAACACACATATAAAGGAAAAAGAACTACAAAGAAAGTTTTCAAGAAAATATTATACACCAAAGAAGATGTCTCATCATCAGATGAAGATGAAGTCAGTGACAATGAGACAGGAAGAGTTATATTCATGGAAGTAAAAGACTCTGACAAAGAAGACTCCGAAGAAGAATATGAAGAATCCGAAGAAGAATGTGAAGAAGTCGAAGAAGAAATTGAAGAGGCAGAAGTTGACTATCGAGAAGAATTAATGTGTGCCATAGAATTTATCAGAAGAGAAAAGAATAGAAAAAAGAAATTGCAAGCAGAACTACACAAGAAAAATGACACTTGAGAACTAGAACAAATGATCAGAAAATTGAAGGTTCAAATAGAAGAAGATAAAAGAATTGAATAAGAACTCAAAGAACAACTAGAAGAAAAGGACAAGATCATTGGAAACTTAGAAGTAGAGGTTGTCACACTAAGAGAGGATATTCAAAATAAAAATATGCAGAATAGCTCAAAAGTTTTGAATGACATTATCAGCAGTCAAAAATCTCATCTTGACAAGTCTGTACTTGGATACAATCAGACAAAAAAGGGATCAATCTCCAAAACAATAGAGAAAGAAACAAATACAAAGATCTATGTAGAAACAATCAAAGAGGATAGGAAGATATACAAGGAAGATTACAGGGACACTCCTCCACTAAGAAGATTCATATTCAGATTCAGATTTTAGAAGGATTCATACGAGCACCTCCTTTCAGAAGATATTCAACTCCCAGGTATCGAACTATATTTTTTGGTTTATGTTATGCATGTAATAATTTTGGACATAAAGTTGTGAATTGCAGAGCTAACAACATGAATAGTAACAACTTTGAGAGTTATACACAAAGGGATTATTCAAAGAGACCTAGTGACACAGAAAGAAGAAGCTACAATAGGTTTGAATCTTTGAGCACTGAAGTGGAATGTTACAAATGTAACAATTTTGGGCACATGGCCAAGGATTGCAGAATGGCAATCCCTACTAAAGAACCTCAACATAATAACAACAATCACAGACAATAACCTCAAAAAACGACATGGATAAGAAAGAAAGATCAATATAACAATGAAGAATGCATAGTCTCTCTACAAGCTAAGCAGAAGAAACATGGTTGGTATGTTGACAGTGGATGTTCAAAACACATGACAGGTGATAAAGACAAATTTCTTACATTACGAAAAGAAAAAAATGGATCAGTCTCCTTCGAAAATGATAATTCATCCAAAATTGTTGGAGAAGGCACAGTCCAAATTGGGAACAAGAATGAAAAGGCACAAAATATTCTACTGGTAGAATATATGAAACATAATCTTCTAAGTGTGAGTCAAATGTGTGACCAAGGTCATAAACTTACTTTCGATTCAGAAAAGTGTGAGATAAGAAAAGAAGGTTCAGGGAAATTGGTTGGTACAGCTGCAAGAACTTCAAACAACATATATGTGTTAAGTGAAATTGGAAATGAAAAGTGTTGTCTAGGAAAGGAAGATGAAATTTGGCTATGGCATAGAAGAATGGGTTACATGCATTTTGATAACCTTGTCAAAGTCAGCAAAAGAGAAGCATTCAGAGAAATGCCCCAGATCACGAAACCAACCAACACTTTATGCAAGCATTGTCAACAACGAAAGAAAACAAAGATCAGGTTCAAATCAAAGTGATGCAGGAGCATCGCCAACAACAAGTGAGCATGAAGGCAAAAGACAGCTAGAAAGCGAAACACACATTTTTCGCGTTTTGGTATGTTTTTGAAAAATTAATGTAATAGCTAGAAGGTGTACCTTGCATATATATCTTGGAGGATGTAAACAAATCATGAGCGATTTTCTCTCATCTGTTAATGTAAAAGGCATTTAAGCCCAGTTAATGAGAGTAGGTAGTTTTAAATGAGACAGTTTAGGAGTTAGGAGGGAAAACGACTATAGACACCCTCATCTTTGTATCATTGTATCAATCAGAATTAGATTCATTAAGCACATTAGCATAGAGAAGCAGAGAGTTGTAGAAGAAGAGTTGTAAATGAGAACCCATGTACAGAAGCTTGAATTAATATATGAATCTTTGATTCAAACTCTTGGGGTTATGATGTTTCTGTGTATACATGCTGAATGGTATGTTGATAGTTGTTTTATTCTCTCTGTTATGCATTTACTTTGATACTGAGTTGAATGTATGATTTCATATTAAATTTTTGAAGTCTTTGAGAAGAAAGAGAATAAGTTTCAAATATTTCTCTTCCTGAGTGAGATTTCCTACAAGGAGTGCAGTGAAACGTCCACAAGGAGTGCATTGACGAAGGTTCAAAGTTCATCTCTGGAAACTCAGGAGTGATACCGTTGTTCTCATTCTGGTAGAAGTGCAAGACAAGCACAGAAGTCGTGCAAGGTGTGTGCAGGCTAGTCGAGACCTTAGAACTTATCAACTAAGGTTGTGAGATTGAAGGACTGCGGTTGCAGAGAAAGTGCATAGAGTCGGGAGTTCAAGTACACTGAAGTATTTGAAGGATTGCCACAAGGAGTGCGTGCAAGAGTCTCCTTGAAGACCTGAGTTTGCAAAGAAATATCAGAAGGGTTAGGGTCTTTGAATCATTCAAGAGAAAGCAAGAAGCTCAAGTCTTTGTGCGGAAGTCATGCCCAGCGAAGGATCGCAGAGTCGATTTTGAGCTAGAGGTTCTTGAGGAGGAAATTGAATGGTTGGGATTCTCCGAGGAGAACTCTAAAAATAGCGAGGACCATAGGATACAAGAAAGTTGTGGGGGTAGTTAAGCGTTGGACAGATCCACCTTAGAAAGGCAAAATTTAACATGGACCCTTGATTTCGATCACTGGACTGTCGAGATCATTTCGACATTTTAGGGATCATAAGTCTGAAGTGTGGATGAAACCTTTGGTTGATCAAATCCCTAAAATGTGAAAAGAGTTTTCGTGTATAAAGGTGAAGAGTGACGAGGTCAAAATTTTGGAACTTCAGAATTTAGGGTTTCAGAGGTCCTAAGGACGAGTGATCGAGTCACAGGGGGGAGGAAAGCCCAAAATCACAAGTCACAGCAGGATATTTGTCGGCTTCTCAGGAATCGACATTTCGCCATTTTTGTTGGCAATGAGTAGAGTGCTCCACATATGAAGCTCCGAAATCGTGAAACACGAAATACCTTTGGAGGAGCGTTTCAGCATTTCGGCATTTCAGGATCCGGGATCTCGAGGAGACAATGATTTGGAATTGAGAGTTTCGAATTCCCGGTTCACGAAATCCTGGGGAAAGAAAACCATTTTGGCATTTCGATAATTCGGGGTCCAGAAGGCATAGGAGGTAGAGAGTTTGAGATCGAGCATCACGAATTCCCGGTATGCGAAACCACGCTAGCTAATGGACCAGGGGAGGATCACAGCCGTTGACCTCCTTGGAACTGAGATAGTAGCATTTTGGTATTTCAGGGTTCGGCATACCAGGAATACTGATGAAAAGAAGTGGGAAACAGTGAAGTGGAAAATCCCGAAGTCGCAAAGTGTGACAGGACTTAGAGTGGACTTTTGGGATTTCAGTACTTCGGATTTCAAGACTCTGGGAGTCAAGGGGCAAAGTTGCACATCATCGCAACTCCCTAAATCGTGATGAGTGGAAAGCTGAAGTCAGTGGCGAGAAGAGTCTAGTGTTTGGTGTTTTTGGTTTCGGAGGTCAAAGAGGTAAGGCGCTCTACATCAGGATTCGCGAAATCACGAAATCCGGTATCTCAAAAGGAAAAGGGGAAAGTCCCAATGTCAGTTGGGTGTTGATCATGGAGTTCATGTTGATGCAAAGATCACATGAGCATAACTCAGAAGGACCTATGAAATACACTCAGTTGGGTGTATAAAGAATTTTCAAGAGGAAATAAAATAGCCAGTCAGACTCTAAAGGGTTGAAATTGAAAGATCATGTGCGGGCCTTGATCTGAGGGTTGGGGATTTGCGTCAGTTGTGGTATCAGAGCAAGTAAGATTTCTTTTCTTTCTGTAGTAGAGAAAAGAGAAAATATTTGCAACCATGTTGCTGAGAAGAAGAGATAGGCCAATGCATGATCCAGCAGTGGAAAGGGAAATGCGTGAACTATGTGCTAGGCTTGATGCCATGGAGACAACATAGAGGCACACAGTAAACATTGGGGATATCAGCAAGGATGAAAGTGAAAATGAATCTAGAAACAAGGGAGAAGAAGTTGCAGTCGAAAATGCAACAGATGAATGCCTATTCAGGGTTGTAGCAAGGATAGGTGCCAGGGCAAAAATGGAGATTCCCATGTATGAAGGGAACCTGGATGATGAAGAAATTCTAGACTAGATCAGGGCTCTGGATAAGTACTTTGACTATGAGGATGTCAAGGAAGACAAGAAGGTCAAGCACGTTGTCACAAGACTTAAAGGACATGCAACATTATGGTGGGATGAACTATAGGCTGATAGACGTTGTAAAGGGAAGAAGAAAATCAAAAACTGGGATAGAATGGTTGCAAAGATGAAGGCAAAATTCATACCCAAGGATTATCAAATCACTCTGTTTCGGAGGATGCAGAACTTGAAACAAAAGTTGATAAAAGTGAAAGAGTACACTGAAGAATTCTACAAGATCAACATCAGGGCAGGTCACCGGGAAAGTGATGATGAGAAGGTTGCCAGATACATGAATGGTCTGAGATATGACATTTAAGATGAGATGAGCATGATAATCCTTCAAAATGTGGAGGATGCTTATCATATGGCTCTGAAAGCAGAAGAGAAGCTGAGCCGAAAACAAGGTCAAAGAGGTCGAGGCAGAAGTCAAGCCAGAGGAAAAACAATTGCCCAGGACAGGAATCAGAAACCTAAAGAAGACTGGAAGAAACCTCAAACTCAAATTGAGAGAGGTGGAAGCTCACAAAGAGGATAGTATGCTGATAGAAATACTTTTCCTTGAACCAGAGGAAGAGGAAGAGGCATAGGTGGAGAAATAAAATGCTTTACCTGTGGAAAAAATGGACATAAATCTTATGAGTGTCCAGACAAAAAGAAAGAGGGTGGTGAGACTCACATTGTCAAAGCACAAGGACAGAATGTTGAGGCAGAAGATGCTGAGGGCAAAAGGTCCTTGATGATGAGGAAAGTTCTCTTGAAGCCAGAGAAAGAGGTAGAGAACCTAGTCTAAAGGAACAAACTTTTTCGAACTACTTGCAAGACCAAAGACAGGGTATGCAAAGTCATCGTGGATAGTGGTAGCATAGACAATATCATTTCTACAGAGATGGTAGAAAAGCTGGAGCTGGAGACTATTGAACATCCAAGCCCATATAGAGTTTTGTGGTTACAAAAAGGACATCAGGTAAATGTCACTAAACAATGTTTAGTTGAATTTAAAATAGGAGGATATAAGGATGAAATACTATGTGATGTTATTCCCAAGGATGTTTGTCATCTATTACTGGGTAGACCATGGAAGTATGACAGGAATGTGATTCATGATGGGAGAAAGAACACCTACACCCTAGAGAAGAATGGGAGAACTCACATGTTGTCGATTAAGGATAAAGAAGTGAAACCAGGCGTGAGCAACACTGTACTTCTCATGAGTGGGAATGAACTTTTTAAGGAGGTCAAGAAGAAGGAAGATACACAATTCATCATGGTTAGGAAGCCTATAATTGTTTTAACTAGTACAAGAGTGGATGATTTACCAGAGGAAATCTAGAAGTTGTTGGAAGAGTTCACTGATATAGTAGTGGATGAATTACCTCGTTCATTGCCACCAATCAGAAGTATAAGTCATCACATCGATCTTATACCTGGAGCTAGTTTACCAAACAAAGTAGCGTACAGATTGACGCCACAGGAGAATGAAGAGGTCAAGAGGCAAGTCCAGAACTTAGTGGACAAAGGGTTGATTCGAGAAAGCTTGAGTCCATGCGTTGTTCCAATAGTGCTCAGCCCAAAGAAGGATGGAGGCTAGAGGATGTGCACAGACTCAAGGGAAATCAACAAGATTACCATCAGATACAGATTTCCTTTGCCAAGGATGGATGATTTGATGGATTGCTTGAGTGGAGCAAATTTTTTTTCAAAGATTGATTTGAAGAGTGGATATCATCAAATTCGTATGAGAGAAGGTGACGAATGGAAGACAACCTTCAAGATGAATGAGGGGCTGTATGAATGGATTGTTATGCCGTTTGGCTTAGCAAATGCACCCAGTACTTTCATGAGATTGATGAATGAAGTCCTGAAGGATTTCATAGGAAAATCCATCATTGTATATCTTGATGATATATTGATTTTCAGCAAAACAGAAGTAGAATACTTGAAGCATTTAGCTACAGTGATGAGGAGATTACAGCAAGAGAAATTGCTGATAAATATGAAGAAATCAACATTTATGAGGACAAAACTCATTTATTTGGGTTTTCTTATCTCTGCAAATGAGTTGAAGATGGATCCAGAAAAGGTAGAAGCGATTAATAATTGGCCATCGCTGGAAAGTGTATTTGAGGTTCGAAGCTTCCATGGATTAGCTAGTTTCTACAGGAAATTCATCTGAAATTTTAGTGGGATTAGCGCACCAATGATGGAAATGGTGAAGAAAAGAAACAAATATTTTCATTGGACAAAGGAAGCAGAAAAAAGTTTCAACCTGCTGAAGAGGAGGATTACTGAACAACCAATTTTGGTGTTGCCAGATTTCAATAAAACATTTCAGGTCAAGTGTGATGCTAGTGGATTTGCAATTGGAGCAGTCTTGAGCCAAGATGATAGGTCGATCGCATAATTCAGTGAGAAATTAAATGAAGCAAAGGTTAAATACTCAACATATGACAAGGAATTTTATGCGGTCATACAAGCATTGAAGAAATGGAGGCATTATTTGGTTCCTAAGGAGTTTGTTTTGTACAACGATAATCACGCTTTGCAATTTGTGACTCAACATTACAAGTTGAACCAAAAGCATGCTAAATGGGTTGAATACATGAAGAATTTTACTTTTGTAATCAAACATGTTTCTGGAACTGCTAACAAAGTTGTTGATGCTTTGAGCAAGAAATGTTTGCTTATGCAGGAATTTAGAGTCAGAACTTTGGGTTTTGATAATCTCAAAGAAATGTACAGAGACGATCCCGATTTTAAAGAGGCATATGAGGCATCTAAGAATCCAATTCTTAGGGACAGAAGCTAGTGGACGGAATATATGATCTAGGATGGATTATTATTCAGAGGCAATCAATTATTTATTCCAAAATGCTTCATGAGGGAGAATCTGTTGAAAGAAAAACATAGTGGAGGATTGGCCGGACATTTCGGTCATGACAAAATGTTATCGAAATTAAATGGCTCATATTTTTGGCCAGGGATGAGGACAGATGTCAAAATATTTGTGGACAAATGTAGAATTTGTCAGCATGCAAAGGGAAAAAGGAAGAACACAGGGTTATACCAGCCATTACCCATACCTGAGAGGCCGTGGGATGCCGTAAGCATGGATTTTATATTGGGACTACCAAGAATGCAAAGAGGATTTGATTTAATCTTTGTGGTGGTAGACAGATTTTCAAAGATGGCACATTTTATACCATGTCAGAAGACCAACGATGCAACTCATATTGCAAACCTATTTTTCAAAGAAGTCGTCAGGCTTCACGACTTACTAAGAAGTATAGTTTCAGATCAAGATACTAAATTCGTGGGACATTTTTGGAGGAATTTATGGAAGAAGATGGGGACAAGTTTGTCATTTAGCTCAGGGTATCATCCTCAAACGGATGGGCAGACAAAAGTTGTCAGCCGGAGCTTGGGAGATTTTTTGAGGAGCCTAGTGACTGAACATCATAGTCAGTGGGACCACATTCTGCCACAGGAAAAATTTTCTTATAATGACTCGCTCAACAGAAGCACACGACAGAGCCCATTCCAAATTGTATATGGAATGCAACCAAGGGGAGTTTCTGAATTGAAGGATGTGGAACAAGTTGAATTCAGAAGTGCTAGTGCAGAAGACTTTGCAGAAGCAATGAAGGAGCTTCACAGCCAAATCAAGGAGCAATTGCAAAATTCAAACCAGGAATACAAGCACAGAGTAGATCAACACAGGCGAGAACTTTAATATGAAGTTGGTGATCTAGTTCTTGCACACCTGAGGAAGGAAAGGTTCCCAAGGGGAACATATTACAAACTAAAAATGAAAAAGATTGGACCATGCAAGATCGTAAAGAAATTTGGGGCAAATGCATATGAGATCGAATTACCCAATGGGATCGGAATTTCACCGATATTCAACATCTCAGATTTGTACCCTTACAGAGCTGAAGAAGCAGAAGCAAACAATGAACAGACAAAGGTTCAGTGGACTAGACAAGTGCCTGTAGCTGAAAAGCCACAGATGGAAAGTATACTTGACAAGTGAATCAGCAAGAGGATCAGAAGAAAAGAGTATTTTGAATACTTGGTCAAATGGAAGGGACATCCAGTTTAAGATGTCAGTTGGGAGAATGAAGCAGAGATTTGGAAGCATGGACAGACCATGCAAGAACTCATGAATAGGAGTCCATGAAAATTTTCATGCGAGGGAGTATGATGCAGGAGCATCGCCAGCAACAAGCGAGCGTGGAGGCGGAAGATAGTTGGAAAGCGAAACACGCATTTTTCGTGTTTTGGAATGTTTTTGAATATTAATGTAATATCTAGAAGGTGTACCTTGCATTTATATCTTGGAGGATGTAAATAGATCATGAGCGATTTGCTCTCATCTATCAATGTAAAAGGCATTTAAGCCCAGTTAATGAGAGTAGGTAGTTTTAAATGTAGACAGTTTAGGAGTTAGGAGGGAAAACGACTATAGACACCCACACCTTTGTATCATTGTATCAATCAGAATTAGATTCATTAAGAACATTAGCATAGAGAAGCAGAGAACTGTAGCAGAAGAGTTGTAAAGGAGAACCCATGTACAGAAGCTTGAATTAATATATGAAGCTTTGATTCAGACTCTTGGTGTTATGATGTTTCTATGTATACATGTTGAATGGTATGCTGACAGTTGTTTTATTCTCTCTGTTATGAATTTACTTTGATACTGAGTTGAATGTATGATTTCATATTAAATGTTTGAAGTCTGAGAGAAGAAAGAGAATGAGTTTCAATTGTTTCTCTTCCTGAGTGAGAGTTCCTGCAAGGAGTGTAGTGAAACGTCCACAAGGAGTGAGTTGACGAAGGTTTAGAGTTCATCTCTAGAAGCTCAGGAGGGATACCATTGTTCTCATTCCGGTAGAAGTGCAAGAAAAGAACAAAAGTCGTGCAAGGTGTGCGCAGGCTGGTCGAGACCTTAGAACTTATCAATTAAGGTTGAGATATTGAAGGACTGCAATTGCAGAGAAAGTGCATAGAGTCAGGAGTTCAAGTACGCTGAAGTATTTGAAGGATTGTCACAAGGAGTGCATGCAGGAGTCTCCTTGAAGACCTGAGTTTGCAAAGAAATCTCATAAGGGTTAGGGCCTTTGAATCATTCAAGAGAAAGCAAGAAGCTCAAGTCGTTGTGTGGAAGTCATGCCCAGAGAAGGATCGCAGAGTTGATTTTGAGCCAGAGGTTCTTGAGGAGGAAATTGAACGGTCATAATTCTTCCAGGAGAACTCCCGAAATAACGAGGACCGTAGGATCCAAGAAAGTTGCAGGGGAAGTTAAGCGTTGGACAGTTCCACCTTTGAAAGGCAGAATTTAACGTGGACTATCGATTTCGATCATTGGACTGTCAAGATCATTTCAGCATTTCAAGGATCATAAGTTCGAAGTGTGGACAAAACCTTTGGTTGATCAAATCCCCAAAATGTGAAAAGAGTTTTCATGTATAAAGGCGAAGAGTGACGAGGTTAAAATTTTGGAAATTCGAAATTCAGGGTTTTGGAGGTCCTGAGGACGAGTGATCGAGACACAGGGGGGAAGGAAAGCCCGAAATCACAAGTCGCAGTAGGATATTTGTCAGCATCTCAGGAATCGACATTTCGTCATTCCTGTTGACAAAGAGTAGAGTGCTCCACATAAGAAGCTCTGAAATCGTGAAACACGAAATACCTTTGGAGGAGCATTTCGATATTTCGGCATTTCGGGATTCGAGATCTCGAGGAGATAGTGATTTGGAATTGAGAGTTTCAAACTCTTTGTTTGTGAAATCCCAGGGAAAGAAAACCATTTTGGCATTTCGGTAATTCGGGGTCCGAAAGGTATAGGAGGTAGAGAGTTCGAGATCAAGCATCACAAACTCCCAGTACGTGAAACCACGCTAGTCATCGGATCAAGGGAGGATCACAGCCATTGATTTCCTTGGAAGTGAGATAGCATCATTTCGTTATTTCGGGGTTTGGAATACCAAGAATACTGATGACAAGAAGCAGGAAACAGTGAAGTGGAAAATCCCGAAGTCGCGAAGTGCGACAGGACTTAGAGTGGACTTTCGGGATTTTGGTACTTGGGATTTCGTGACTCCAGAAAGTCAAGGGGCAGAGTTGCACATCATCACAACTCCCAAAATTGTGATGAGTGGAAAGCCGAAGACGGTGACGAGAAGGGTCTAGTGTTTGGTGTTTAAGGTTTCGAAGGTCGAAGAGGTAAGACGCTCGACATCAGAATTCGCGAAGTTGCGAAATCCGGTATCCCAAAAGGAAAAGGGGAAAGTCCCAATGTCAGTTGGGTGTTGATCGTGGAGTTCATGTTGGTACAAAGATCACGCAAGCATAACTCAGAAGGACAAGTCAATGATTGGAATCCTACTATATGTGACAACATCCAAACCAGATGTAATGCAAGCAGTTGGACAGGTGGCATGATTTCAAGCAGCACCAAAGGAATCACATGTATTTACAGTAAAGAGTATTTTCAGATATCTTAAAGGAACATAAGAGTTTGGATTATGGTATCCAAAAGGAAAAGATCTATCACTTATTGCCTACACAGATGCAGATTGGGCAAGTTGTATTTATGACCGACGAAGCACCAATGGAGCAGCGTTCTACTTAGGTGAGTGTTTAGTATCATGGATAAGAAAGAAACAATCATCAGTATCTCTATCTACATCCGAGGCAGAGTATATTGCAGCAACAACATGTTGTACACAAGTTCTTTGTATAAAACAAACTTTGACAGATATACAGGTTGAGTATGATGAGTCCATTCCGATATATTGTGATAATACAAGTGCCATCAGTATCTCAAAAAACTTGGTGATACACTCCAAGATGAAGCACATTCCAATCAAGTATCACTTTCTACAGGAATAGGTTGCAGAAAAGAACATCAAAGTTGAGTATGTGGGCACAAAAGAACAAGTGGCAGACATCTTTACAAAACCACTTCTACGTGAAGCCTTTGAATATCTTCACCAAAGACTTGGAGTTATTTCTACTCCAAAATTAATGCTTTTTGAATGCTTATCTTATATGCATTATATGTACACGAGGAATCACCATAAGAGGATAGTTCATTCAGGGGGAGCAACCCCAGACGGAAAGATACCTTTTCCATGGATGACAAAGGGGGAGAGATTTATCATATGCAGAGGAAAGAGGCATGGTTCCAAGGGGAGCAGATTTGCAGAGGATAGAGACAAATTTATCAGATACAGAGGACACAGGCATGGTTCCAGGGGGAGCATGGGTGATATGATTTTAGTATTACATCAAAGTGTTGCCATCAATGCCAAAGGGGGAGATTGTTGATTAAGGTTGGTTGTCATTAATGTCAACCGTTGAAGAAAGCCCTGCAACACAGAGGTTTGGGTAATGGACTCAATATTTTTTGATGTAAATATGACTCATTATTGTCTTGTCATGGTTGATAAGAAGTAAAGATGGATGAACTCCAAATTGGTCCCCTTATGGTGAAAGCCCTCACGGGAAGATGCTTTGTGGAGTAAGATAACCCATGCTTAATTGTGGAATAATGAGATCCTATATGGACAGTGCTTGTCATTACATTTATGGTAGTATGTGGAACATCACATAACTCCTCATGGTTAGAATGTTATGGCCATGAGAAGTTGGAGGCCCCAGGTTTGGGTAATGGACCCAAGTTTGTTTGATGGACAACGATATGGGTTATGACATATTTTCAGATAATAATATTCTATATGGATAGTACATGTCATTCCATTTCTAGTGGTATGTTGAATGTCACATAACTCCTCATGGT